>CAODLS011806543.1:0-18936 GCA_948243855.1 Flueggea neowawraea | reverse complement strand
GTACGTCATCTGGGAAGCCAACATGATCAACTTACGTTATGAGTATTGCAATGCACGTTATCTGGAAATACAACATGATCAATGTACGTCTTGTAATGGCAACGTACGTTAGCTGAGTCACAGAAAGTTGCAGAAACATTAAATGCACTCCAACGGCTAGTTTCTTCAAAGCAATGGTCATATGGCATGAGAATGCTATAAATACATCAAGAGAAGGCCAGAAATGTGTTGAATAACATCAAAATTCATTGTGCCAAAAATCCAATTAATTTCAACCATCAAGAACACCAAATCAAACAAGAGATCAAAGTTCAAGCATCAATCTTATACATTCAACTCTATCATAGAACTTCATCTGTTGTAAACACTTTGTATAAACTTTAAGAGTGTGATAAAGGTTTATTGTAAGCCTATATAAAACAACATTGTAGAGGTTTGTTGTGAACCTAAGGAAAACAACATTATGTAGGCATTGGAGGTGTTGAGCCGGAATCAACCTCATTGTATTGGCTTTATTGGATTGAGCCGAAATCAATCACCGTTATAGTGAAAATCCTAAGTGGTGAGACTTAGGTAGTGGATGTAGACAAGGTTGGCCGAACCACTCTAAATTCTTGGTGTTGATTTCTCTCCTCCCATTTCAAGTCGCTTTCGTTATCCACTCCATAGACCGAAAATTCTCCAACACACGCATTAATATCAATAACGCACATTCGTGATGGTGACATGATTCGAATCAGAATTTTCTACTATCTCACAACGGCTACTTCGAGGCTTCCAACGATTATATTTCTAATAATAGCTATAAATTGACATCCCAAAATAGTGAGAAAAAAGAGATACAATTGCCAAGACTTGTTATTCATTCGCTCTCTCTTTTCTACATTTCTAACTCATTTGAGTTATTTTACTTGCATACATTTCTGAGTTTATGTGAGCTTTAATTTGATATATTCTTGGGTTGAATTCTGTTACAAGTAAGGTTGTTTACTTGGGGTAGTTAGGTTTTCTTGTTGAGCCTTAAAAAACAAAAGTGATTGCTAGTGAGCCTTAGAAAACTAGTTGTGAACGGTTTTCTTGTTAAGCCCGCAAAAACTAGATGTTTAGTTTGCCTGTTTTGTCCTGAAAACAAGTGGTAACAATTTTCTAGTTAAGCCCGCAAAAACTAGTGGTTTGGTTTGCTTGTTTTGTCCTTAAAACAAGGTGTAATGATTTGCTTTTTGAGCCTGCAAAAACAAATGGTGTAAACAGTTTGCCTCCACCTGTAAGAGATGGGTTAGTAGATTGAAATCTCCAATGAATCTAGAGGAGTGGACATAGGTTAAGAGGACCGAATTACTATAAATTGAGGCTTTGTTTTCTCTCTCCCTTACTCTTTTACATTGCTTTATATTTGTAGTATCTTGTTTGTGAATTGATGGTTTTATTGCTTCCGCATTTATACTTTGATTTTAGTTTGAAAAGAACTTTGTTATTTCGTTTAACTTGCAAAATTTTTCAATAAAGTTATTAAAATCTCTAAAAATCCAATTCACCCCCTCTTGGAGTGTCATGGTATATTGGGATCGAAGCTTTCAAGTTTATTTTTGGTGGATTCGACACCCATCAAATTTTGGCCCCATTGCCGGGGACCATTATTAAAATTTATTCATTTATTTAACTACTTCACTTTTTGTTTTGTTGCATGCATCATTCTATTTCTGCAGTGAACACTTGTTTGATCCTGAAATAGAAAAGACTATAAAGAAGCTCATAAAATAAGTAAGACTTCTCATATTACAAGCTTCATCCTCTTCACAACCCATCTCAAAATTGCCAGTTGAATTGTCAGAATCTTCCTTTGAACCAGAAGCTAATATAGAAATGACCAACAATTAGAATCAGCAAACCTTGAGAGATTTGGTAGCTTCGCCTGTTAATCAACAACCTCTCTATATTTAATACCCGTAGTTGGATGCACCATTTGAATTGAAAACTGGATTGATTTAGCTGTTTCCAAAATTCCACAGTTTTGAAAATAAGGACCCGCACAAGCGTCTGAAGGAGTTCTACATTATCTACTATAGTTTCAAACTGCAAGGGATTTCAGAGGACCAAATCAAATAAAGGGTGTTTCCATTCTCCTTGAGCGATCGAGCTAAAGAATGGTTGTTCTACTTGCCTCCTAGTTCAATAAATATATGGACTAACACGGTGAGATTTTTCTTGGACAAATTTAACATGGTGAGATTGTTCTTGGACAAATTTTTTCCTGCTTCTAGAGCTAATAATTTGAGAATGGAGATTTGTAGTGCTAGACAGAAAGATACTGAAACAATACATAAGTACTGGGAAACGTTTAAAAGATTATGTGCTAGTTGTTCACAGTATGAGATTTCAAAACAATTGCTTATTCAGTATTTTTATGATGGTCTACTCCCTTTAAAAAGAACAATGATGGATGCAGTTAGTGGCATAGCCATTTTTAATAAAACACCACAAGAAGTCCATGAGTTGATTTCAGTTATGGCTGCTAACTCACAACAATATAGACGACGTTATGAAGCAACCATAATGTGAGTTAATGAGGTGCACTCTTCCAATCTTTGTACTAAACTTGATAATGTTGCTAATTTGCTTGAGAAAACAGTGGCTGCCATGCATTCTATGACTAAAGGTCAAACTGCCTAAGTGTATGGAATTTTTCTTGGTACATGTCATCCACCAGACGTATGAAAATGTTGAGCACGCTTATGTTGTTGGTAGTTTTGGTGACCAAGCTCAGAGAAGATATGATTCATACTCAAAACACTTATAACCCTAGTTGGAGGGATCATCCTAACTTGAGATATAGGAATGGATCACAAAACCACTCACGTCAGTCTCTGCCCAACAACAATGATAGGGTGGAATCTTTGGAAGGGATGATGAAAGATCTAGTGGCATTCACCCAACAATTTTAGCAATCTACACTTTAGGTTCAACAGGAAGCGAAATCCAGTATTCAGAACCTAGAGAACCAATTTAGTCAGTTGGCTACTTCACTTAATAAACTGTAAAATTAAGGGCATCTTCCTTCACACCCTACTGTTAACCCGAAGCAAAATGTTAGTGCAATCACAATGAACACTAGAAGGGAATCAAAAGAAGTTGAACGTTTGAGTGCTTCTCGACATGGCCACGTCAAAAGAAAAAAACCGATACAAAATGCTCCAAAACTGTCTTGTAGGTTTGATAACATTCCTTTTCCTAAAAGGCTTACAGGGTTCAGTAGGGAAGATATACATGAGATTATGGAAGACTTTCTAAAGTTATTAAAAAATGGCTTTGAGGAAAATACTGAACTTGAGCAAGATACATTCCCAGCTGCAGGCAACAAGACAGAGACATCATTTTTTAATCTTGATCCAATTCCAGTTTGTGCGGACAATCTAGCTTGTCCTGAGAGGTCAACTGATGAAAATGAGAAAGACATGCTGGAATCATTTAGAAAATTCAAAGTAAATATTCCTTTACTTGATTCAATAGAGAATGAGCCAAAATATGTTAAATTCCTTAAAGAATTTTGCGCCAAAGAAAAGAAATTACCAAAAGAGAGGGTGGTGTATGCTTCAGAAAATACTTCTTCCATAATTTATGAAAAGTTACCACCAAAGAAGAAAAACCCAAGTATGTTCACTATCCCTTGCACCATTGGGAGAATACAAAGATAAAATGTGCAATGTTAGATTTAGGTGTTTCAATAAATGTTATGCTCCTTTCTATTTATAAACAATTAAATTTGGGACCAATGAAAAAAACATGGGTTATAATACAATTAGCTAATCGCTCTAATACTTACCCCAAAGGGATGGTTGAGAATGTTTTGGTGCAGGTTGACAATTTAATATTTCCTATTGATTTTTATATTATGTACATGGATGATGATGATTCTTGTCATCCATCATTAATTTTGTTGGGAAAACCATTTTTAAGTACTGCAGGTGCGAAGATTGATGTGCTAAATGATGAGATTTATTTTGAGGTTAATAAAGAAGTGGTGCGCTTCAACATTGAGGAAGGATGAGGATGGAAGTGCGTCAAGCCAATGACGTTAAACCAAAGTACTTCTTAGGAGGCAACTCAAGTCTTTTTAATTCCTTGTTTTGAATATTTTATTTTTACTTATTTTTTGTCTTCATTATATTTATTTGATAAATTTTTGTTGAAATTCTTCTGTCCAAATTTTGTAATTTGGTGCTTTTAACATGGTTGCTTGAGTGGTGATAGTTTCAAACTAATTCAATTGTTTTTGTATTTTAAAGAATAATAGTTATTGTGGCGATTTGAAGTGTTAAATTTAAGAACATAAAGAGTAAATGTGGGGAAATGAGAGGGGTTGGTCAACACTTATCCAAAAGAAAGAAGAACAAAAAAAGGGTGTGAGAGAAGATGCATTGGTCAATCAGCGGTGGAAATTTTATAAATAAGTGAAAATCCTCCAATGTTCAGCAAACCTACTTAAAAATAGGAATTTTTGGGACCACACCCCATCCTCTTCGTCCATCACAACTTCTCGCCAACTCACACCCATTCTCAAACCCCCACTTTGCCACCTTTCATACATCTTCACCAAAATCACTATTTCAGTTAAGGAGACTATGATGGAGAAGATGATGACTAAGCTTGAAAAGATGAACTAGAACATTGCTCACTTCTTTTCTTGTTAGGACCTTCTGGCACCTCCACATCCACTGTCACCATGACCAAATAGAAGACAATGTCCACCATCACCATTGTCTCCCTTTCCCCTTAATCTTTATTTTTGTTCTTTAACATTGAAGACAATGGTGTGTTTAAGTGTTAAGAGGGGAACACTTTCTCATGTGTTTGTTTATGTTGTTTGTGTTTTATTTTTTATTTTTTTGTCGCTCCTTTTTATTGATTTTCTTCTTATTTTTGATTTTTGTGTTCGTTTTGCATGTTATGTCATGTTGCTTTTTGCATAAATTCCATTCTGACACGTACTGAGCATGGTTATGCTGTGACTAGTTGGTTTTTGTTTTTGTGTTTGCATAATGTGAATGTTTGCCCTCTGCTTTGATAACCTGAAATTCAAGTTTATTTAACATTACTTGACCCCTTCTAAACCCATTTTTGTATGAACTTGGATTTCCATACACTTTAGATTTAGGGACAAACAACCCCCGATACTAGAACTAAAGGAGTAGTCCAAAATTCACACAAAACCCATGTGAGGTTTAAGCATATATTTCTCTTGTTGTGTGAATTAATCAACCATAATAGAACACTGCTAAAGCTTGACATGAAGTGCATTTCAAGACCCTTTTTCTTTTAGAATTGAAATACCAAGATGATGGAAGGCATTCTTTGTGTAGCCATTTGTGTTAACTTTTTCGTTGATTATCTTACCTTCTCGAATTATTCCATTGTGAACCCCCTTTTGGACCTTTAACCTTTTTCTTGAATCGAACCCATGTTAACCATTCTTGTTTTTCTTCATTAAGCTTCAGCCTTTGAACCCAAAGTTGAGAGAATTCCTTATGTGCTATGCAAGCCACTAATTCCCAAATCGGCATCTGTGTATCCTCTTAGTCGAAAGTCGTCTCTTTGATAACATAGTGCAAAGCTTGTAGTTTTCTTCAAATATCTCAATATTCTTCTTCAAATATTATAGTGCATAGCTTGCATTTATTTCACGAAGATTCCCTTTCGAGCTCTTGGCCAAGCTTCTCATGCTTGCTTGAGGTGCCGTGTGTAAAAGCAGCACAACCCTATGGTCGTAAATGACCTAACGTGAGCTTACGTCCAGTCTATAACTCATATGGTGTCGACGTTACTAATTTGGTTGGTACTCGATTAAGGACATAGGCAATAGTTAATAATGTGTCTTCCAAAAAGGAAATTGATAAGTTTGCTTATACCATCATAAAACTAACCATGTCAAGAAGAGTCTGATTTCTTCTTTCATCCACTCCATTTTTTTTTTGGAGTTCTAGGAATGGACAACTGATGTTCTATCCCTCTTTTATCACATAATGCTTTGAATTCTTCCAAGAGGTATTTTTGGCCTTGATCGGTTCTCAAAGCCTTTGTTTCACTATCTAGTTAATTTTTAATTAGATTTATAAATCTTTTGAAACAATCTAATGCTTCTGATTTATGGGCAATCAAGTATATATAACCATACATAGTACAATCATTGGTAAATGTGATGAAATAATGAGAACCATGCCTAGCCCTAATGTTCATTAGCCCATAAATATCTGAATGGATTAATTGCAATGGATATTCGACCCTAATTACTTTTCCAAATGGTTTTTAACTAGTTTTCATTTAAGACAACACTCACAAGTAGGCAACTCAACACTTGATGTATTGCCAAGTAAGCCTACCTTAGCTAGTCGAACTAATCATTCTTGGCCAATGTGGCTAAGTCTTACAAGCCACAATTTTGCGTTATCTTCAATTTGATAGAAGAAGAAGCAATATACAAAAAACTAGATTTATTAAAATTTTTTGGATCCAAATCCAAAGCTACAAAACCATCCAAAATGTAACTAGAGCCACAATTGACATTGTTCAAATAAAGACTAAAACCATTATTCTCAAAAAACATTGTAAAGCTGACTCTCATTAATTACAGTATTGATATCAAGTTCCTTCTAATTCTAGGAGCGTAGAGGACATCTTTTAAGATTAAGGATTGACCACCTTGCAAATTCAATTGGTAAGTGCTTGTCCATTTGACTTCCTCTTTGGAGTTGTTGCCCAGATATATCCATCTTATTCCCCTGGGAACTCATCGAACTCGATGAAGGCTTCCCTTTCCTTCGTCACATGGTTTGTGGCTCCTGAGTCAATTACCCACAAAGGGTGCAACTCTATTAAGAACATAGAACTAGATACATTAACATAAATATTACACAATTTAATGTCTTATACCTTTGGAGGAGCTTTGCAATCCTTTGCAAAATGCCCCTTGTGTTTGCAATTGTAACATTTCAGCTTAGAATGTTCACTTTTCTCTTGGTCTTTTTTCTCTTTTGACCAGAAGGCTTGGCCTTCTTATCTCCACCCTTGCCCTTGAAGTTGAAAGATCTGTTCTTTCTTTTCCTTGAATTTTTATTCGAATTGGACCTTGCCAGGTTGATGTCAGCATTCACCTTGATCGATGTAAGGCAATCATCTTCAAGTTCCAAATGGCAAACAACATAATCAAATGTCCTAATGTCTTAGACAAGTGCAATTTCATATGCTCCTAACTCATAGGCAAAGAGCGAATAATGGCTTGAACCTTTTACTCCTCTATCAACTTATGACCTACATCACCTAGCTCATTGATCATATTGGCTATTTCTTTGAGATGTTTCTTCATTGTGTGATCAGACCGCTTTTGATAAGTATCAAACTTGATGGTTAAGGAGCGAAGTTTGGTCAACGACACTCCAACAAATTTCTCTCTTAATGCATCCTATAGATCCTTGGCATTTTGATACTTGCGGAATTGCTTAGTGATATCATAATCTATTACACTCAGCAAGATGAAGCGAACAGTTGAGCTCTTTTTCTTTCAGGCCAGGAAGGGATTTTTATCACACCTATGTTGAATGGTGGTGCCTTGCTCAGGTTCGACAATGATTGTTACCAGGGCATCTTGAGCATCTTGCTCCTCGAGAACATAATAGATTTTCATAATCCATATCTCGTAGTTATAACTGTTCAGTTTGAGATCTTTATTGAGTTCAACAACAATGAACTTTGATGTAGTGGTCATTTTCACAACCTAAAATTAAGTTATTTAGTTGCACTTACACATAGAAGATATAGAAATATACTCAATTCACTATCCACTAAATTTATCAAACTAGATCTCTTATTAAGCTCTGAATCGAACAAGGACATAAACGTACTATCACCATCTCCACAAAATAATTAATCTAGCTAGGGTCAATTTATGGATAGCAAATTGTTGAGATCATTTTTTTCGTGACTTAACATCTATGTTCAACATTATTGTGCATTTATTAAGTTGCGTAGCTCACAATACAAGCAACAATAATTAATGTGCAACATTCAATACATGAATTCTAAATATTCAATTGAGCAAACAAATTACCATACTCAATAAATAAATAATAAATAGAACATATCTTTTATTAAGAACAAAGATAACAATCATAATAATTTGAGTTTAATATATAAATCAAAAATCCACAAAAACTAATTTGTAACTAAGATTCAACTTGTCCAAAATATTGGTCAAGAAACTAAGATGGCTACTTAGCTTTATTTCCAAAAACCAAAATTCTCTACAAACTAATCTTCATAAAGAGTAAGCCAAACACGTCTTTAGAAAACTCTTAGAGAGCTGCTCACACATCCACTCAGGAATGGTGTAGGAGACATATCACATAAGAGGGCAATCGATCCTACGACCACTCTGTAATACTATGTCATTGGGGCCTCATGGTAATAAGACGCATCGAGCCTCGAGTCAATCTAAGAACAACAAGATTGTATGAGCATAGTCATGATCTAACTCTATCGTCTTATGACATTAAGCATTCTTTGCTCGTCCCCACCACATGGGAAGCCACCATCCCAAATGCACTCTTGCATTAGCTCATTCATATCGATGGTGTGCTCCATTATGCTGAAAATGTCATCTAAACGAACATGTGTTGGCAGATGAATCTTCTCAATGGATCGCTCCAACAAACTCAATGTTGCTTTGCCCTCAGTGGTGCGAGGGACACTAGGCATTCTCTTCATCCTTGCCATATCTATAATGATTACAAATACAATTTAGATTGAAAAGCACATTTCAATCAATAAAGAGATCACACATATTTATAAAATCACATTTACAAATGCGCATTGCATTTATAAATTAGCAACATCTATATGTATAAAACATATTTGCAAATGAGTAACACATGTATGAAACATATTTATAATGCATAAAACACATTCAATAATAATGCAACACAATTCCAGATCAAAAGGACAATTAAAACATATTTACTTAATCAAACATAAATAATTAACACATAAATAATTAATGAAAATTGCCTTTGGTAGTCAAAAATTTTACAAAAAGTATCAAAAATTCCATAAAATTGTTTATTTTAAATTCGTGGAAAAATAGAAAAAAAACTTGGACACCTGAAACGCTTTTAAGTGCTCACACGCTCCGCTACAAATGGAGGACATGCTCAAACTGTCACGCTTCTTCCTAATACCACTGCCCCGTGTCATCACCTAAGTGGGCCACGTGTCAACATAAGACATATGTATTTTCCTAATTGGTTGACGTGTCAATGACTGATGACATGCTAGGATGGCGTGTGGCAATGACATGGCAATGCCACGTGTCAACCTTTGCCATGTATCACCATTTCATTGGTCCACACATCTGACGTGGCATCCCAATCAAAAGTGCTATGTGGCAGATGCCATGGCATCTACTTGGTACCAAGTGTCAACACTTGACAGATGCCACATGTCGTCACAATGATGACATATGTGCTGACTAGGCATTGACGTGTCAACATCTGAGTGGTGGTTTGTTGCATACGTGGCCCAATTGCATTATGCCACGTGTGCCCTAGTTGTCTATTTCTACCTAGAAACAAAACGATGCTAACCAAATCCGAGGGTAGCGTGTGTGATCCACGCGCTGCCTTCCCAACCAATTTTCAGCACCAAACATGGCAAACAAATTTTTCTGAACACAGTGGTACATTCATAATTCCAAAATTCTAAAATTCATTCTAGCCTATTTGAATAGTCAAATCAAAAGCAGATCCAATATTTGCATGAAAAACGAATTTTATTTTCAAAATAATAAGGTCCAATAGCAAGGTTATAAATCTAATGCAGCCTTATGAACAAATCGTTAATTATAACATACGCTCTAATACCAATGAAAGATATTCTACATAGAAATATAATAAATAAATCATAAGGAATCGAGTCTATCTCGATGGACGAGTAGCGGAATTTGGATTTGTAGAAGACCAAGGATGCAAAGCGACGCTAGTCTCCACATACTACAAATCACTATGAGGCGAAAAGCATATGGCGTGTACCCGCAACCTAAATACCATTAGACGAATCACGAGACACAAAGCAAGAAGAGAAAAATCTCTTCTTCTCTCGGAGGAGGGCCGGCGGCTTTTTAGTGTGTGGGAGAGGGAAAGAGACAACTCTTTTGACTATGTGTTTATTCTTATTACTTTTTAGGGTTTATCACCTATTTAGTATTTATATAGATTGGAAAGGATTTCTCTACTAACTAATTAGGAAGTCTTTCTCCTTATCATTTAGGAAGTCTTTCTCATAATTAATTAGGACCCCAAACCAAAACCTTAATTGAATTGATTATCAAATCAATTGACAACCACCCGAATAAATACTTATTGATCCGTGTTTGGGTTCCACCCATTACTGGGCATGGACAAACCCATTTTCTAACAACCATTTTATTGTAAACTAGAATATGTACTCTTGTGACCGGAAGTCAAGGTTTTTTCGTTTCTTTTTGACCTAAAAAATCAAGTTTTTAGGTTTGAATTACTCAGGAGAATTTCAAATTGAACATTGTTACCCACTTTTAACAAACTAGACATGTGGCACAGAGGGATAGTGCCATCGCTTTTGATTCCTTTTCCGGTTACTTTATTTTTTATGTGTTTAATTTAATTTAATTATTTACAAGTTGTATAGTGATTTATTATCCCACACTTCAGATATATACTTTCGAATTTTTCTTACATTTTATACTTATTTATTCAAAAAAAATATTAAAAGAACCGTCAACGATGTTCTCCCCATCTTCTCATTGTTTATTATCCGATATTTCTCTTTCTTGCAGTAAGTCTTAAGGTACTAAGCATCACTGAAACACTTTCATATGTTATGTAGTCAATCACATTTTATGCTTTAATCCCGAATTAATCGCTTCTGAACACTCTGCGTGATAATTTCTCGAACAAACATGTTCAGGTTTAAATTCCAGACGTAGTTAGTTTACTAGTATAAATATCCATAAATAGTGTGCGATACTGTCCAATATCAAATAATAAGTATATTCAAGTGTTGGTGTCTGTTATGTCATATTGTTATGTAAAAAAAAATATTGATGAGTAGTTGTGTAAAAAAATTCAAATATATTAATTAATTATATTAAAATGTCAGAATATTATTTTTTATCATTTTTTTTATTTTAAACTAACTAGTGAAATCATTTTTTTTGGCTTAATAATAATTTTTAGTACAAATTTTACTATTTGTAATTGTGCTTCAACCTTTCAAAAATAATAGAAAAGCTACCACCTTTGTAAGTTTTTTTTTTATCTGAATTTCCCTTTTAGCTGTTGATCACTTTTTAATTACCAATTTTTTGTGCACGTGCATTGCACGTAATACATATTTTTATTAAGTTTTTGAATAATTATGTTTAAGATTTTATTTTATTTTAATTTTGATAAATACACAAACTTCATATAAAAATTTCAGTATTTTTCCAATGTGTAATAATATGAATTTTCGTTCAAAATGAGAAATACGTGAAATTAAAAAGTGTTTGAATTAATTAGATAAAAATAAGTTGATTAAATTATTGATTTAAATAATAGTAAAAATTAAAACAATAGAAATGTAATTATTTAAAAGATTCAAGGTTATAAT
Organism: Flueggea neowawraea; assembly: GCA_948243855.1. Taxonomy (NCBI): domain Eukaryota; kingdom Viridiplantae; phylum Streptophyta; class Magnoliopsida; order Malpighiales; family Phyllanthaceae; genus Flueggea; species Flueggea neowawraea. Next base: position 7,263 of record CAODLS011806543.1, on the reverse strand, counting down.
TGTCCACAAATTAATATATGACATAAGACGTTGAGATAAACATAAGAAAAAACTAATTTCATTTTTTTGTTTCGTTTAAATTTGAAATGGATTTTTCTCTTTTTAGTTGATCGTTTGTTAAAGATGAACAAAAATATATATCTTATAATATATTTTATCAGATAAGTTAAAGTATTTGAATTTAATTAGATAAAAAAAAAGTCATTTAAATACAATTATCAAAAAGATTCAAGGTTATAATCATCCAAAAAAGTTTTCCCTTCATACTCACTAAGTAGTATGATTCGTTATTATAGTTAATTATAGGATAAAATAAATCATTCAACTTGAGATTATAACTTAATGTTGAAACCACAATTTAACTTAATGTGATTCTCATAATAATTTGTATCTTCTTACTGGAAATAAAAAAGTTTTATACGAAATGAAAGAAAAATTTTAAAGTTGAATTCACTCCTAGTAGTAGCCGGGTGCAGGAAGGAAATTTTCTTCATTGCTTCAGATCAGTGCGCTTAATGCAATGATGAAAATGGAGAGAAATATGCCCATGCGCACATACACATTGACCGTCACATGCATCAAGTGGAATATTTTTTCCTCAAAGGAATCCTAAAAGAAGCAATGAATAAGGCCGAAAAGGAAGGCTACGTGCATGCAATACGAACTCTTCAAGTCGCAAGGTTCTCGATTTGTCCCCCATAGGGCTCCAATCTAGGTTCCTAAGCCAAGTTGCATCTTCCACTGCAGTACTAACCGAGCTCTATGGGTAATGAAGCATACCCGAACTGTTGCTTTTGTATCTGAAAAGTGATATGGCTCGATGAAAGGTTGGCATTAAATAAAAAGTTTGTTTTTTCCCTCCTGGAAGAGTTCTCTCTGAAGCCGAACCCTAGTGTCCTCTGTAACTCCACTGTGGCGCAATCACAATCTGGCAGCCGTGGCTGCCCACTCGGGGATCTAGACCACAAGTCCCAAGATAATCTAGCTAGCTCGCCTCTGTCTACTGCAAGTTGGTCTAAGGTGACTGGTAACGGTCACACGAGGGCACAACGTGGAGACGTATGGTTCTTACTCAAACTAACGGTCCCATTCAAAATGATATTTTCAAGTTTCCAAACTCATCAGTCATCATTTTAAAGCATCCCAAATAATCTGGTCAATTTGTTTTGACAATGTTGACCATGTGTCAAAATAGAAAACTTATAGTCAAACGAGAAAAACTCATTCGAACATTATTTATTACATGAATGATCTTATCATTAAACCTTGGAAGTTATATATGTTTGACCCTATAGGCCCTTACTCATGAAGATAATACTTATAATTTGACTCTTATATTTTTATATAAGATTGAACCCTAATTAACTCATAATGAAAAAAAAAAATTGACATGTATTGATTTTAGCATGTAATGAACGATTATTCTATAATTTAATCTTTAGTCATTTCGTATATATATTCCTTTGAACGAAAGGTATGGATAGTGTTAATCCCTTAGTTTGAATGGGTTTATCGGTTTACATCATCAATCAATTCAGACGATAGCCACAAATTCTAAGTTTTTTTTATCTCAATCATTAGACATGTAGGATTACTTTTCCCATGTTATTAAGAGTAACAATTCTATCTGGACCATTCACCATGACTCATGTATTTCATGATATAACCCAACATTTGCCAGATACAGAATCCTAAAAGGACCATATAAAATGGTTTCAAAGTTACATGACTATGTGTATAAAATGTGATGGACCATATAAAATGGCTTCGAAGTTACATGACTATGTGTATAAAATGTGATGGTAATCTGAAGTCGAAGGACCAGTTAAATAATCTTCCATTATTTAAGTAAATAGCTTTATGGTAATCTGAAGTCGAATGACTAGTTATTTTGTTTATAAGTAAATAGCTTTATTATGTATAATCCACAGAGTTTGTGGATTAACGATATGCAGGAGAAAATCTCCTCAACGCAAAGCGCTTTTGCCGTATACGATAAGGCTACACCATTGAGGTAGCTGGGAGGAAAACCTGCTATAAAATATCACAACTGCTCCAACATACATTTGCACATACATTTGCGAACCAACTATGATGAATATGTAGATAATTTCAATCGGTAAAACAAACATTTGCGGTTCGTTTGTTGTTCCTAATTATGTGATGTCCTCAATGATTAACTCACAGAATACTTGCATTTAAAAGAGAGAGAGAGAGAGAGAGAGAGAGATTTATAGACATTAGAGACAATATTGTCCTTTTTTTCACAAATTGTTAAAATTAACTGAAACAAAATAATTAAAGACAAGCCAAATATGATAATAGTTTCAATAACTGGGGTGGCAAATAAAACATATATAAAAATTCTGAGGTCCTGTTCAATAATTCCCCCTGGAATATTTGCTGTTTTACAAAAGGAAGAATTAATCAAAGAGTAGGATAACTGGCCCTTTTCGACTTGTTCTTTTTAAAAATAAAAAATAAAAAGTGCAATAACATTACATGATCACAGTTTCATTTTTATAATCCAATTTCTCCTCGACTAGTACTTTTTGCATGAACAATTATAAGCTACGGAAATCAGAAAAAGAATGTAGCCGAAGTAGTGGTTCTCATCAATTGTTCAAGAAAGAAGAAAAAATTAAATAGTTATAGTGGCTCCCATTTCGTTCTCCAGAAAAAGGTATATTATATTCCACCTAGAATTTCAATTGGGATTTCCTAAATTTCTTATTCTTAATCTTGCTTTCAGGATATAGTACATAGATATTTAAGGGTTCATTTATAATAATTAAGTTGAATGGTAAACAAAGAAAATAATTGAAAACTATACATTAATAAAATTTATTGAAAAGATAATAAGTCCCTAAGTATTGTATTGTAGTGTCATACTCCAACATTGTCTAGAAATTGAAGTCAAGCGTCGCTTATAAGTATATTTCTTCTTTAAACCATTGAAACGTTTTTTTAAAAATAAAACCATGAGGCCACATGAGGCAAAAACGGACAATATCTCAGTGGCTTGGTCTAGCCACGATAATCGAAGGACATGACCCACACTAATTGACACCATTTGTGGGAACTCGAGTAAAAAGCCGTCGAGTTAAATTATATTTCCAAGCTCCTTAGCATTAATTAGAGTACTATTGTAATGTCATAATCCTACATTACTTAATGGTTAAAATCAAGTATCGCTTACAATTCCTGAGTTTTTTGGCAGCTGGCAGCTCTTCTGTTTCCTCTTGGGAAAGTCTTTAAATTCGAGGAATTATTCCATATAGGCAGTGTTTCTTCAGTCAATGCCGTATGTCCATTAAAGATGGTTCCACGCCTTCCGTTACGGTGCTGTATTTTCACCGTGCCGTGCTATTTTGAACGGTTGAGATTGTTTTTTAAAATTTTAAAATACTCATTTATTATAATAGGCCAAGAATTACTTTCCATGTGAATGGTTAAGATTATTTAGAAATTTTAAAATGTAATCTCAACCGTTCAAGCACCAACACCGTAAAAATACAGCATCATAACTAAAGTCGTTGTTTCCACTCTCTTTTGGTTATATTGGTTGTGTGATGTTGGTGCTCTTAGCACTATCTTCGCTGACCTATTCCACTTATCTTTGGAAAGTTCCTTCACTGTCGCTGATTTTCTGCCTATTCTAAGGAATTCATTAAGGTCTTCAGATCGGGAAAGAGTGCATGCTTCGATTTGGATGCGACGGTTGCGGATTAATGAACAAGAACAGTTTGCCCAGCTTATTGCAATTGCTGAATCATTTTAGGTTGCTTCTGGAGTGCATGACAAAGTGATTTGGCAAATTGATAAACGTGGTTACACTATCAAGTCCTTTGTTACCTATTTTCAGGATAGACAAACTCAAAATTTAAGCAGCCAATACCAGTCTTCAAGATGATAAGAACTTCTGTCGTGCCACCGAAAGTCCAGTTCTTTGCATGCTATATGCAAATCACATTTTTGTTCACTGCCCTTTTCCTAGGCAAGTTTGGAGTGGAGCTCTTTCCCCTTTCGGTTTACTGTGTGGTCATGGCTCTTTTGACTATAAACACATTTCTTATGTAATATATAAATGGCCTAATACATAATTTACCCCCTTAACTTGTAAGCTTTCTTCTACTGACACTTCATATATTTTCTAGTGTTCAAAATATCTCCTGAACTTGTCAAAAGCATACATACTAAGGGTCTGACAATGCATAAAACATATATCATGAAGAGAGTGTTGCTGTCAATCTCTCTCAGCCTATATCCCCCTCTTCTCGATGTGTGCTTTCTCTTCTTCTCTCTGTTCTTATTCCTATTCTCTTCTCTATTCACAATGCATCTCTTAGTCTATCTTTTGTCACATCTCTTTTTAATTCATGTTGGGATCTCTCCTCAATTAATTATTCTCCTTTTTGTTCACTTCCCATCTATGCTTTCAGATAATTACTTTTCATCAAAGAGATAAACCCCTACAATTAGAGTTTGATGATTTTGTATTGGAGTGTTTGATTAAATTGTTTCGCTCTCATCTATGTTTTTGTTTATAAATTTGCAATGGTTAATCTTCTTATTGCTAGACTAGATTTTTCTTGTTACTTGAAATGAAGTAAGTTTTTGGAAAGTTGGATCATGCATTGGGTATTGCAGAATTATGGGTTTGGGTTATTGAGTTATAATAGTACTGAGTTTTGAATGGTGAACTTTGTATTCGGTTTTGAGTAAGTTTTTTTTTTTCTTTCTGAATTGAAGGTGAGTTAATGAGTTTTGAGTTGGTTGTTATGCTTTGAACACATTATTGGTTGTGTTTTTGTCATTTCGTACACATCTGCAATACAAAATAGTGTGTTTCAACATCGACGCGTCTGTATGTATTTAATTTACACTCTCCTTGCCACCAAGCAAAAAAGTCATTAGTCCAAATGTTTTAGACGAATTCAATGGTATATTGAACATTCAAAAAGATCAGGGTGTCATTAGAAGAAAACTTACAAATTTGGGGGTAAATTATGTATTATGCCTATATAAATGATCAAACATTTTTTCATTAAAATTTAAACCCATCAAGATGTTTTATTTGATTCTGCAGGTGGATTAAAATTTTACTCACTCATAATCTTCACAATTGACAGCTGTTTTGTTTATATACTACGGGAAAAAAATAAAATGTTGGGAGAATCTGAAGCTAAATTGGGGAAAGTATAAATGAATGTAAAACAAATCATGAAAAAAAGTTTGACTGACAGTTTATCAAAGTTTGTTTCGATTTGGGTGTCACGTGCTGCGTTCAATGTTAATGCATCCACCTTTTTCTGTTTACCAATACAATACGTATATATGCTAATGCAATCCACTATTGTTCGTTCAACCTTTTTCCTGGTGACAATGCGCATATAAATTATTGCCATCGTGTCTGCCTTTGCAAAAGCAATTCAATTGATCACTTGTTGCTCTAATTGTTGGAAGAGAAAAAGCTAATGCTTCAATTTCTCTTTGTTTTCTTTCCTGGCCTTTTCTAGTCTACAAACTTTTAGACTTCTGGACTCATAATCGTGTATACCTTTTGGCCTGAATCACTTTTTATTTTTATCAAAATCTTTCGGGTAGTACTATAATAAGCACTTATAAAATGAGTCTTTATTGATGACTCTTTAATAAATTAAGTACCTAAAAATCAGACTAAGTAATTTCAGCAACAATTATGGTGACTTAATTTATCTCAAAATTGAGTAACCGATCAAAATTAAGTAACTGATGGTCAAATTAAGTAACAACATTTAAAATTAAGTAACAACTAGAGCTATAATTAAGTAACCACCCCGTAAAATTAAGTAATCAATGGTCAAATTAAGTTACTCGAGTCCTCAATAAGGACTCCTTTTATAAGTCTTCATTGTAGTACTGCCCAACCTTTCAAACTTTAGCATTAGTTGTATCTCCACCTGAGTGCAACTAGACATGGTCATGGTTCGGACTCGCCGATTCTGGCTCTTGAATCGCCATTTTTAGTTTAAGAAAATGGTCGGTTTTGGGAGGTTGCGATTCCAGTTCAATTTTGGTTCGTCCGATTTGGTTCACGATTCCAGTTCGACGGTTCAAACGGTTCAACCGAATTTTCTAAAATATAAATTAATAAAAAAAATGTTGCCAGTGATTTCGGTTTCGATTTCTATTTGATTCCAAAAACCCTAATATACTAAAAAAAAGAAATATAAAAACTATAATAAATTGTTGTTAATAATAAAAATAAATATAGTAAAAAAATGAGAGATTTTGAGATTGAATGAGAGAATTTTGAGAGAGAATGAGAGAATTTTAAGAGAGAAAGAGAAGAAGATGAATTGTGTGGGAGAATTTGGGAGGTGGGAATGGTTATTTATAGGAAAAATAAAAACATATTAAAATTAAAAAAAAAAAAGAGGGGGAGAGGTGGTGAGCAACGATTCCTTTTTCTTTGAACTATCGATTAACCGGTCCATCTGAACCGGTAGTTAACCTTTGGTTCAACGGTTTCTTAGAGGGTTGGCCGGAACAACCTGGTTGCTAGCGGTTCTAGGGGTGCCTGGTTCCAGTTCCAATTTTTGCCGGTGCAATTCCAATCTAGTTTGACGGTTCGATTTGCTTTTGGCCATGTCTAAGTGCAACTAAGTTGATAAAATAATGTTGTAGAGGCACTTATTGCTTTGAAACTGTCATGACCCATAGTCTGGCCCGTGACCGGCATACGAGGTAGACTGTCTATGGAAGCTCGATCCATCCCGCACAAGCCTCTGTGATCATATATACTACCCGACTTATCAAATTATTTATTTAAAATATTTATAAAAGCATTTATAAATGAAGTAAATCATATATATATATATATACAGTATATCAAAAATATCAGTGAAAATATAAATCACCAGAGTAAACCCCAAAATACAAAAGTGAAGCCCATTTTCCCATCAGTAACCTGATGTGGAGTTCTATTACATAACAAAGTAGAGTCCCGAACAAGGGCACTCACTATAGTGAAGAAGCGCCTCACTAAGTCGAGATACGGGTCAGATGTTGTGCGTCCAAAAGATGTCACCTGCGAACAAATGTATAACATGGACAACAAAAGAAAAATTGGTAAGATTCTCTAGTGAGAAAACAGCACGTCAGACCATCTCATACGTGCCTCACAAAGATTGGTTTGAAAATCCTTTCTCAAACTACCGCACACATATATAGATACCATATAGTATACACACTATATACATAATACATTTGTTGAAATCG
>CAODLS011806519.1:0-10759 GCA_948243855.1 Flueggea neowawraea | reverse complement strand
TTTGTGAGGTACGTATGAGGCGGTCTAGAGTGTTATTCGCTGGGTCCTGACCCCCTTTATTTCTCTATCTATGTTGATTTCTATATCTCAGGTTCACAGATTTTGGTTTCGGCAGTTGTTCTGCATATTAATTGCCAGTGATGCGTCTATTGGTTAGCGATGTTCTTTTGTCCGGGCTCTCCTTTTGTATTGTTAGAGTTTCACACCGGGATGTTGTAGGGTTACGGGTTTTCCATTTGTATTTGATATTCGATAACCTGATTTTATACTTATAATATATTTTGGATATATTAAACATTTGGTTTATATTATTTATTTTACTACATATATGTTAAACGATAAATGTTTTTGTTAAACGTTTTTAAATAATAATTAAACATTTTGGGTAGTATTTTCTGATCTTTGAGGTTTGTGCTAGACGGGTTGGGCTTCCATAGACGGTTCGCCTTGTACGTCGGTCTATGCCCGATTTTGGGTCTTGACAAAGTTATTCGCTCAAAACCAATATGCAAATTTGGCTTGTACATAAGTACATATTGTACAAATATATTTTTGACAGTGTTATTGTTCCCTGATTTTTGTTAAATGGTCAATGGCGACAATGATGTCCTTTGGTGGATTGTAGAATTGCAACCTCGTCAATAAATTATAATTTTCCTAAACTGAGAAAGAAATTCAAGGAGACAAGACTGCACTTTGAAAATCTTAACCTCTATTTAGACAATTGGGAATTCAAATGGACCAAAATTACCACTTGGGTTCTTTTGCTTCTTTGAAAATAATAACAAAAATACAATTATAAAATAAAAAAAGGAGTTTTATTGAATTTGAAGGCTAAGTACAAGAATTTGAAAGAAAAATATAGTAGAGAACACAAAGAAATAGAGAGGATAAACTAAGGAGGATTCGTAGGGCTGTTGTTGTGATGTTTTTGGAAGAGATTTTTCTAAAGTACAAATGCTCTTTTTGTAGTGTTCTCACCAAGGATTTGCTGCCAATTATTAGCCATTTCCGTGTTTTCAAAGTCATGGAATTAATTCCTTGATTTGTGGGAAATTTTCTTGGTGACAGCCTTTAGTCTTTCTTTTTCTACATATTGTTTCTTGCAACTTTATTCCTTAGAGATCAAGTTTCTCTAGTCATTTATCTCTATTGTAGATTTAATTTCCTTCCCTGAAATGGCTCACTTGTATTTTGCATGATTTTCTTGTCTTTCCTTCCTTTTTGTTCTAGCCCCTGAAGACTTTCCTTTCTGTAGATTCTTTTGCTGCAAACTTCCTTCTATATGTGGGTTGATTTGGATTTAATTTATCACTCCACAATTTACTCAAATTATGGTGTAAATAGTTATTATAATGTTCAAAACTCAGGCTTGTGAGTGCCAAAATCCACGTACCACGCCGTGCAATGAACATCATTTTTTTTTTCTTAATATAGTTCCCGATGTTATACTACATCAATTCATGTTTTGTAAACAATAATGAAGTATTTGATTTCATATAGATAAATTTACTAAGAATTTTAGAATATATAAATATTCCAAATGTGAATAAAAATATAAAATGAACCTAGGTCGGTTAAAAATAAATTATTTTTTATTTGTACTTTGACAACTAACGTATATTATTATTTCAATTTATCTTAATTAAGATAGTGCTTGTTAATGCTTGCAAAGTTTGGAATAAAAAGGTTAGTTAAGTCAAATTTTCCAGCCTCTTCAAAGTGTTTTTTTACCCACAGTAAAAAAAAAAACTCATATGGTCTGATATCTTAAGTTTTTCATCTACACATATATTAATATAACGTCAATATACCCTCATCTCTAAAATTTTCAAAATAAGGAAAAATAGAAATATGCCGATAAAATTTTACAATTTTCTTTTATTTGTATTTCTATTCTTATAAGAACAATAAGTAAAATATTTATTTTTGGTGTTATTATCTATATTTTTTAGGAAAGTGACCAATCAACGTGTATGCAATGTGTGACACATTCTCTTGTCAACTTAACTAAGTTAACCTAACTAAAAAATGACGTGTAAATAATATTATTTGTTAGAAAAATGGGTCCATCTATCATTAGATCATGGGTGAATTTCCAACTTGACTAAAATTTTGTATCTAGTGGACTTGGCCTTATTAGGATTTGCAATCCTAATCTTTAGAGTTTTGTGTATGGCTTCTTAGAAGTTAGGACAATCTATACCAATCACACATATAATTGTGTGACACAAAACTCTAGAAAGAATGGCAATGCACCACTACACTAGACAAAACACTCTCTCATCAACCTAGTGAGCCATCAATCTTTGACTACATAGAAGAAGAGAATTCTTCTTCTTCCCCACACACATTACCTATTCTTACATAGATCTCTTAGAGGCATATTGATTGCAATTGAAAGTCTTGCATTCCCATATTGAGAAGATCGTAGTTTGCTTGTTAGATTAGTGACAGACTAATCTTGTTTCAATTAATCTTTACTTTTCTGTGTAATTTGAAGTTATATATCTAGACCTTTTTATTTATTTATTTGTTGAATATTATTTATATTGATTGAATACATTCATTAATAATAATATTTTATTTTGTGTAATTGTCTATATATATATATATATATATATATATATATATTAATCAGTTGTAATTATCTATATTTTAACTGATGAGACATAGGTCAAACCCACTTAATACGCTCTTAACCCTCAAGTTGTAACAAAAAAATTACAAGTCGTCATCAATAACAAACGTTACAAATGCGTTAATGTTTGTTCATTAATCATCATCCTATAAATAGACATGAGGAGCCACTTCTTGGGGTATGCTCTATTCTCCACTCATAACATTACTCTGTCAAAATCGCTACTGATTTTAGCGTTCGAGACTCCCCCAGGGAGCATCCCGACCTCATAGTGTTTTGTGTTTCAGGTCTCAAAGTGACGTTCATGATTCTTGAGTATTCAAGTATTCGTTACTATTGTTGTTCATTTTTTGATGCAACAAAAATTGGAACCGTCTGTGGGAAGCTAAACGAAAAGCCTTGTTCGTCGATGATCGACAAGAAGTACATCAACATCACCTATGTAATACCCCATCCAATTTCGATTCGAGATTCTGAATTGGGTTTGTTTTGGGGGGTTGAGGATTGATCCTAGTTTCATCTATTTGTTTCGAAATTCGAGGACGAATTCCTTTTGAGGGGGAAGTATGTAATATCATGTACTTCCCAATTATGATCCCTATAGTTTTTGAATTTGGCATGGAGGACTTTTGGGAATATTAGTAGATGGTGTATGATGTTCATGATGAAATCATGTTAGGTTGGATGTTGTTAAGTGTTGGAAATGATTTGGGACGAGATCGGTAGCAAGAGAAATCAAGAAGGGAGAAACAAGGCATCTTACGTACGCAATGCTAAGCCTAACGTAAGTAAGGCAGATAGAACTCACGTACGTGACAAATAAGTGTCACGTACATGCGATGGGATTTCAGGATGATTCAAGTACGTGAGATTTTGGGTTGACGTACGCGAGGTCGGGATTTTCAGTTCTAGAACAAGATTTTTGACTTGTTAACGTACGTGACTTTTATCCTAACGTACGTGAGGTTCTCGTAACGTACTTTAACCTCATATTCATGTACGTGAGACTTTATTTTCTATATATATCCGAACCCCGACCATTTTGTCTGCCATTTGCATTTTTCACTCTCTCTCACCTTCAGATCGATCCTCTCACTACCTCATTGCTTGCCCAGTGTTTCTAATCATCTTTGGAGGTAAGATTATCATTCTTTTCTTATTTTTGATTCCTCTTTCATGTTTTTGATTCATGGTTTTGCATTTGGACGAGTTGGGCTAGGTTCCAATTCTTTGATGATTTATGATGTTTTGATGTTAGAGGATGCTTGTATGGGTTAGATGGGACTTAAATGAACTTGTTTCAAGCATTGAATGATGAGATTTGATGAGTTATTGTGTTGGCTAAGGTTAGGTTTGATTTTGATGATTTTTGGAGCGATTTGGAGTTTGTTTGATGGAATTGATGATTGATTAACGTTTATGAAGGTGTTTAGGGGCAATGTGGGTGATTGGTTACATCGGGTATTATCGAATCGAAAGTTCGATAGTTTTGAGAATGAAACTTTATGTTTTCTCATTTTTGTAATTTCTGGAAAGTTGAAGTTAGATATGTAATTGCAGAAACTTGAGCTCTAAAAATGTAATTTTGGAAAAGTTAAGGTATAAATTTGTAATTTCTAGAATTATGAGGACTAACTTGTAATTTTACAGTTAATGATTAAAGAGTAATTTCTGAGCGTTCAGGGATGAATTTGTAAATTCTAACTTATGGAGGACCTCTTGGTAGTTTAAGGACCATTTGATGACTAATTGGTCAATTTTGAAAAGTTTGAGGACTAAATCATAATTCTACAGAGGTCAGGGGACCAAACTGTAATTTTATATAGATTTTGAATTTTGAGTTGGAAGTGATGGATTCACTTTCGGATTGAATTTTGAGCGACTTTGAGGGTTGCATATGCATGTGCACGCATTTCGATACAGCCACAGTACCAGTGTCTCATACATCATTGTTTTTGATCCGTTATTGTATCTGCTGTGTTGTTTCAGCTCAGTTCGATTTCTGAGATGACCAGAAGTGACCAGCCATCGACCGGCGGTCAGTGTTACGGAGTTTGAAAGCTCGGCATCCAAGTGAGTGGATGACAGCTTCAGACACATAGGTTGTGTATCTTCTACTGATATATGTTTGTGTTGTGCTATCACCATAGCATGTAAATTGGATTAATTAAAGGATTGAAAATCCGAAAAATTGGGTCTATGTGAGGACTTGTTTGATTTAACTTTGTTTCTGAAATTATGAGAATTTCAATAAATGATGAGATATGTTTTTGGAAAGTTATTAATATTTTGGAAATATTAATAACGCTTGATTTTTGAAAGATTCTTTGTTTTTCTAAGAAGTTAATTGTTTTTGGAAAGCAACTCGGTTTTTGGTAAACTGGTATTTGCTTAGATTTTCAAAAAAAAATTCGAAATAAAGATTATGCTTCTGAAATATATATATATTTATATATATATACATTTCAATTATGGAATTGTTTTGGGAAATCGGTGACTTTGTCTTTGGACTGTGATATATAAGTTATATCTTATATATCTTATTGCTTTTGATATATTGGGTCGCACGATCGATTGTTATTGGACTTAAATTATACTATGTATATGTTTTGGAGACGGAACACCTTTGTTACAGGGTTCGTAGCCTTTGATATACCAAGGATTGTTATACCTAGCTACCAGGGTTGTCGGTAGCCATGTGTCCTAATCAGACGCATGATTTGTTATTGGATTAGTGGCAGAGTCCACAATAATTATTGAGATGGTAGAGTGACGCAGATCACACCATGATTGTTATTTTTATCGATCCTTTATCCGTGGTATATATTTTTGACTGATATCTACGAGATATGTTTTGAATTTGAAAATAATAATAATATTATTATTATTATGCCTACGTGGCGAAACTTTGTTTCTGAAATTTCTAGCAAAGCTAGAGAGGTTTTTGAACTCTGAACTAGAGTTTTCGATAAAAGATAAAACTGATTTTTGATTTTTGCAATCTCTGGTAGAAATTTAGAAAGGGTTTACTTTGAAATCCTCGATAAGGATTAAACGGTTCCTGGAAAGGTTATGTTTTGCTTTTGGAAAACACATTAGCTTGATAAACTTTGAAACTATTCTGAAAAGATTTTGGTTTAGTTTCTGAAGGTTTTCGTGCATGTTGTTTGCTTTCATTGCGAACGATTTTGAAATGGTTGTGAATCGCTATTACGTATTTAGCATGTATACATATATATACATCCTGTTGTATATGTGCATGTGGTAGTTTTCCAATAGTTTTCAAACCAGATTTTGTGAGGCACGTATAAGACGATCTGGAGTGTTATCTCTTACTGGGTTTGACCCCCTTTCTTTACTTTGTCCCTGTTTATTCTCATCATGCAGGTGACTCTTGAAGATCGTGATCTTTGGCCGTTGATACTTAATGAGGTATTATGATATTGCGATCAGTGCCCTTTTAATCAGGCTCCGTTGGTATGATTTGTTAAAGTCTCCACACTGAGTTTCTGTGGGAATTATTTTTGTTTCTGTTATTGTTTCTGATATTTCAAATGTTTTTAATTTGAAATTATTTCTGCAATTTATATTACATATGTTTTGTTTTTATTAAATGATGTTTAAACCTTTATTGGTCTTATTATTTTAATTATATTTGAATTTTGGGGTAGAAGTTATGTACATTGAGGCTTGTGCGAGTTGGGTCGGGCTCTCATAGACGGTTCACCTCGTACACCGGTCATGTTTCCGAGAATTGGTCGTGACAACCTACTCATTTCATTATGGTGAACTTCCTGAGGATATGGCGAACTCCACGAAGTGAGGTCAAGATATTGAGCCTCACAGGGATGTGAACTTCTTAAGGAGATGCCAAACTCCACTAGGAAATGTTGAACTTCTTGAGGAGATGCCGAACTCCAAGAGGCGGGGTCGAGATGTTGGACTTCACGAGGAAGTGAACTTCTTGATGAAATGAACTTCCTGAGGATATGACGAACTTTGCGATGTGGGGTCGAGATATTGAACCTCACAAGAAGGTGAACTCTACAAGGAGATGGTGAACCTCACAAGGTGGAGTGAAGATCACGAACTGCACGATATGAAGTCGAATTGTTGAACTCCACAAGGGGAGTTGGTGATGAAGGACTATCCAAGTTGGTGAGCTTGGCAAGGCGAATCGGTGAACTCTGCGAGTTGACAAGCCACGAGCCAAGTCACGAACCACGAGCTAAGTCACAAACCACGAGCCATAGACCACCAAGGAATCACGAGCCCTCAAAAATCAGCTCCTAAACACCCATGCGGTAGCGAGGGTGAAGTTCTCCAGGAGACAGTTCCTGAACACCTACTGGTGGTGGGGATGAGTAATAATGTGCTTCCTAAACACCCACTAGTGGTAGGGATGAGGTCCTTTAAAAAGTGGTTCCCAAACACCTATGCGGTATTGGGGATGAAGGCCTCTAAAATTCGTTCCTAAACACCTATGTGGTACTGGGGATGAAGACCTCCAAAAGGCATTGTTGAACACCTACTCGGTAGTAGGGGTGAAGTCCTCCAAGGTGCAGTTCCTGAACACCCACTCGATAGTGGGGGTGAAGTTCTCCAAGGTGTAGCTCCTAAACGCCCATTTGGTAGTGGGGATGAATTCCTCTAGCAGCAACAGCAAGTAGTCTGGTCCACAATAGCAACGACAAACGGTCTGGTCCATAACAACAACGGCAAATGGACTGGTTCATAACAGCAACGGCAAGTGGTCTGGTGCATAACAACAAACGGTAAGCGGACTGGTCCATAACAGCAACAACAAGTCCTCTCAAACATCTCAAACGGTGTGTCGACTCTCGAACACCTCGAACGATGCGTCGACTCTCGAACACCTCGAACTGCGTGTCGACTCTCGAACACCTTAAACAAACTTGTTGACTCTCAAATAATCTCGAATGGCGTGTCACATCTCGAACGACGCATCGTCTCAAAGGGGAGTCATCTGCAAAAAAAAAAAAAGGAAAATGCACGGCAAAGCAAAAAGAAGCAAAACCAGAAGGAAAAGAAAACAGAAACATAAGGAAAAAAAAAACAGAAGAAGTACAACCGTCACGACTCTCCGTCTCCACCTCTCAATTCAACTGTTTCGAGTAATAAGACCAGATTGGGTACGGAAAGTTTGGATCATGAAAGTTGCTACGTTTTCTTCAATGGTCTTGGTGTGGGATTCATGCTGATGATTGTAGAATAAGTTATCCAATTGGATTATTATTTTAGCTCGATCTTGTGAATAGAGAGATGGTATCGTCTTGTGAAGCTGAGCTTGTTTCGTCAAACGATAAGGGTTTGACGGCATTAAGTGAGAATGTTGAGGTTTTCAATATGGATAGTGATAATAATAGTAGTAACTAAGTGGGAAATTTTTGAATCAATTGAAGCCAAAAAGGAAAGACGATTGAACACTCTATTTTGGAAGCATGATTTCGGGAAAAATAAAAATTGGAGTTGATTTTGGATGCATGCGGCGACCAATTAAGTATAGAAAAAACATGAAGAAAAGCTCAAGTTTATAAGAAAATATGGGAAGAATTCGTATAGCTCCTGCAAATTATGAAAATAAATTAGCAGCAATACAAGAATGGAGGAAAATAAGAAAATTAAAGATGAGCTTAATTTAGGGAAAGAGTTTCCTATTCAGAATGGGATGTACATAAATTAAGGAAGCAAATTACGAAGAAAATCGGGAAAATCAAATCTGAAAAGTGAAAGAAGAAGAAGAAGAAGAAGAAGGAAAGAAATCGTTGAGAAGATGAAAGAAAACTAAGATAGAGACGGTCTCGAGTCATGCACTGAGTTGATGCGGCAAACATCATATTCAATCCTCAATTTATCTTCAAATGATTCAATAAGCCCCGCAACGAATATTTGGTTGCTAAAGGTCCCTTTTGGCCTTTATAGTTTCATAAAACTTCCACATAGTTCCTGAAATCAGGCATAGGCCATGAATGGTCTCAAATACCACAATCCATCAATGATAAAAAGAAAGTTGATCGCTAAAGTGGAGCTCAATCATTAATAGCATTTTACTCCTATCTCCGACACGCTAAAAAATAAGAGTGGAAGCAATTGATGAGGCATAAGTCAAATCCACTTAATACACACTTAACTTTCAAATTGTAACATAAACGTTATAAGTCGTTATCAATAACAAACGTTATAGATGTGTTAATGTCAAGACAACATTCACGATTTCTGAATATTCAAGTATTCATTATTATTGTTGCTCATTTTTTTATGCAACAACATTAACAAACATATATCGAACTCATTGGCCAAATCCACCTACCATAGGATTTCAAAGCCACAGAAAATCTAACGAGACCATGAAAGGACCGAAAAAGGCAATACGAGAATGACCGTTATGTCCTTCACTAAGAAACGGCCTAACAGTCGCACAACTACGGCGCCCGCGGATTAGTGCTCTGTTCACCATTTGATCTCTCTCTCCGTTCCTCAGATTTACGCAAAATCCAAAGGCTCTCTAAGGTACGCCACTAAAATACACCTCAATATTTTTAATTTTTTCATTTTCCAAAAAATAAAAAGAAAACTCCTTTTCTTTTTACCTACAATTAAAAAAATCTACCTAATTAATAGTGTTATCACATTCCCAAATTACCCCTAAAAAACATTATCTAGCACTTTGATTATTATTAGGACACATGCATGAATCACAACATAGAAAAAGTAATAAAAAAATTATTACGATCTTTAAATATTCTTGTAGATATACACATAGAACTGCATAAAAGCAGAAGAAAGACCAATAATTTTCTTACCGGATTTACCCTTCCTTTTCTATTCCTTTTTTATTTTCTTGGGTCAATGTTTATATTTGATGGGTTTGATTAAATACAACCAAAAAGAGTTAATTTTTTGGTTTGATGGTTGATGTATGTATTGAAACTGTTCCTGGGTTTCTAGATTTTTAATTGTTTTTGATGGTTGAAAGTGGTGGGTATTTGTGTGTGTGGGTATTGTCATATTCGGATTTGTGGGTACCCATCAATTAGCAAAAATTTCTGGTCTCTTTTGTGAAAAAGAAGCTATTGCTTCTTCATGCCATCTGGGTTTTGAGGGTTAGGGTTATATCTGATTCGATCTGATCTATTGGTTGGAATTAGGGTTG
This sequence comes from Flueggea neowawraea, assembly GCA_948243855.1. Classification (NCBI taxonomy): domain Eukaryota; kingdom Viridiplantae; phylum Streptophyta; class Magnoliopsida; order Malpighiales; family Phyllanthaceae; genus Flueggea; species Flueggea neowawraea. The sequence continues at coordinate 944 of CAODLS011806519.1, read as the reverse complement.
CTTGAATTTCATATATATATTTTTAATTTTTTGAATAATAAATTGTGGATGGTTCAGAACTAGGTGTTAAGAGGGTTTTGGAGTTTGAGCTGGGTTTGACTGTTTGAGTGACCTGGAAATTACAGATACTGGATCAAGAACATGTAAGCCCTAGCTTTAATTTTTCTGAAATTGATTGTTCCTTTAATTACCATTCTGATTTTTTTTTATTGTATGGACTTGTCAGTTTTGAACTATTAGGGTTTAAATGCTGTAATTGACGGATGAGTTTCAATTTGATTCATGTTCTATATTGATTCAAGTTGATCATGTTGTAAACTCTTTCAGGTCTTGAAATTTCATTGTTAAGTAACTTGTTGATCAGAAATTGTAATGAGTGTTCTTAATTTTGGATTGTAGCTCAGGACTTTGATTAATTATATATAGACTTTTTGGGAATTTTTAAGCATCTTATTGTGGTTGTGTTTGTTGTTAAGTTTACAGATTGTTGGGGTTTCATTTTTGGTTTATCCATATGACATGTGAGATTGAGGAATGTGGAGTTTCCGTTGGCTTGTTGTACGTTTTGGATTGATCTCGTTAATGTCAGAATTTAGATTGTGTCAAACAGTTTCCAGAGAGCACACCTTTGAAATAATTTCAATTTGTCTTATTGATGATTGTGCATAAATGTTATTCTTATGTGAGTAGGGATTCAGTATGTAATGGTGAGGGCACTGAAAATTGATGTGTCCTTTTTTTGAAACAAAACTCTGAGAATGGATGGGCTTCAGACTGAATGATTATGCTGGAACATTTTAGCATGAAATCTTCTGTTAGCATCTTTGAGTTTCGAGTAAGTTTTATTATGTGAATGATAATGTGTTATTAATTTTGTGTATTTCTCCACTTGACAGTGGTGATGGGAACTGAATTGATGAGAGTTTGTGTTAAAGAAGAGAATG
>CAODLS011806229.1:0-30153 GCA_948243855.1 Flueggea neowawraea | reverse complement strand
ATCGTTATTTGCAAATAATTCTCCAAAGGTGCAACGTGTCATTTTCCCTTTCATTTCAGCTTGAAATAGTTGTAGTTGGACTCGAACTTATTTGCTTATGAAGTCCGGCCCAAAAATAGCAATGGAGGGAAACCTGTGAAGTTGGAAGGTCATGTAATGTAATATTGTCCTTCCATTGATGATTTGCATGTGAGCAGGACATGTTTCTTTAGATTTGTCTTTTTAGTGTACTACGAGGTTTGGTTAGCTTTAACATGCCTGAGGTTAGAAATCCTTTGGTACAAATGAATCCTTTTTACTGTGAAATAAACTTTTGAACCTTTGGGTGATACGACTTTTGAATCTTTTAACAATTCTAGTACCATTAGACTACAAGTGTATAGGTGATGTTGGAAATTTAATGGAGGAGAAGAAGAATAGACGAACAAAAGACAGCCAAAATGGTCTATATTTTTCATTGGTTGAAATACAACAATTTTGAAATTGAAACAATAGAAAATACTGCAGCCACTAAGCTATAAATTAGGAATCACAACTGAAAAATAGCAACAACTAATCCATTAAACAAAAGACTAGGTCTTCTATTTTAACAAAGTCTTGGCAACGTGGGTAATTTCTTTAAGTCATAGACTAAGTCTTCAACTCAATACTTTTGCAGTATTTAAGTCATATTTCCAATACGCCTCTTTAGCTTGAATGCTACAAAATTTCAAATTTCTTCTTTAACAGAAAAAGCTTAGGCAAAACCTTTGTGAACAATGTTAACCACTTGGTCTTTACTTCTACAATACACTAAAATGACTTTTGTTTATAAACGAGTAGGTCTTTATAAAATTTCAGTTTAAAGATTTCACGATCCTCAGTTTATAGACACAGAGGTCTTTCAAATTTTTCAGTTTAAAGACTTGATGGTCTTCAGTTTATAGACAATTGAGTCTTCAAAAATTTCAGTTTATAGACTTGTAGGTCTCTAATTTATAGACATGAAAGTCTTTTAAATTGAGAGTTTAAAGACTTGCTTAGGTCTCTTGACAAGCATTCAATTTAAGGATATGAAGGTCCCTTCACTCTGCAGTTCACAAATTTGCAGGATTCTACACTCATGGTGTTACACTAACCCTTTTGTGTATTTGATTTTTAGTGAAGTGTATTTCTCACATTGATAAAACACTTTCACACATCACTCTCCTTACAAAAAAAAAAGACAAAATGGATGACATTCTCTTTAGAGAAGAGAAAAGACAACATTTGTATTTCTCAATTTCTACCACTCTCTTTTTTTTCCTTCTTTTTCTTTTTCATGGTTGAAGCCTCGCTCACAGGTCTCTCAAGAAGAATGACTCTGATATCACTCTTGAATATGACTTGAATTTTGTGCCTTAGAAGCTGCTAAACATGTCAAAGTTGTTATTGAACGTGTCAAGATTTGAAGACCAAAATTTTAGCTTATTTGCTGCTATTTTGTTTTTAGTTGTTGCTGTCATTAGTGGTACATTTTGAGAGTTATGGTTCCTATTTTTTAGCTTAGTGGCTACATATATTTCTATTATTTCAATTGCATTTTTTTTTGTATTTAAACTAGGGGTGCACAAAAAACCAAATCGAACCAAAAAATCGACTGAATCGAACCGTACCGAACCGAAGTCAAAACCGAAGGGTAATGGATGATTATGGATGTTGAAATGTAAATACCGAAAGGTTGGTTCGGTTGGTGGTTTAGTCTTTTGAAAACCGAACTGAAAAATTGTTGAATATGAAAATTTGACTATTTATGTTTATTTTGGATTTGATTTTAGTTTGTATTGTTGATATTAATTTAGAATTTAATTTTATTTTAAATATTTTATTTTGATTTATTTGAAAAATGATTTGTTGTATTAAGATTTTGAAGTGGAATGTTGTAATTTATAAATGTAGTTTTTATTTATGTTTTAAACTGGCCAAATCGAACCTAACCGACAGCTAACCGAACCAACCGAACCGAAGAATCAACGGTTTAACTGTAGATTATCAGAGAGTAAAATCAAACCATTCGGTTCGATTGATGATTTAGCTACAAAACCGAACCGAACCTGTGCACCCCTAATTTAAACCCAGTAGTAAAATGAAAATAGACTATGGTGTTATGTCTTATGTTCCTCCATTTTTTTTCTCTTCTTGTTCTATAAAATTCTAACAAAAAAAAAGACAAAATGGAGGACATTCTCTTTAGAGAAGAGAAAAGACGACATTTGTATTTCTCAATCTCTATCCCTCTCTTTTTTTTCTTCTTCATGGTTGAAGCCTCAGGTGAGTAATCGGATTGCTTAGTATGAGCGTAATTAATGTTTAAGTCTTCTCCCTGATTAGGCGGTGCACTTTGGAAGAGGAAATAGTAATTTTGTTTTCTGACTTTTATAAATTGAAGAATGATAGATTTGATTGTCAACAAGAAAGCTTAACACGTCACTATCTTTGCAGCTTCACCACTGTAATAACATCTAACTTTGAATAATCGCATGTTAGGCCCTCCCACCCACTTGCAACATGACCATGATCACCTTAGCTGTAGTGCTATACATGCATCAGTTGCGTTCATAATGCCTTCTAATGATCTTTTTGGTGCACCATTCATCATTTGTGTGCATCATTCTTTCTTTCTGAAGCCTATTCATGATCATACTGTAACTGCAAAACTTTTGCAATATATTCACATATCACACTCGTGCACTTTTCTCGCAGAATCAGCGTCTGGATTTGGTAGTTTTAAATTTTAATGCAACTATCAATAAAGCAATAAACGAATGAATTAGTGATTGATCAGCTTCATGAGTTTAATTAGTTGTTTTGTCACAGACTGTAGAGTAGTTTGAGACCGATCATTCTTCCAAGCTGAGTGTTGCCGACACCACACAAGTCGTGTAACTGTTTTTGCAGTCAGAACAGGAGGCTTGGTGTTTTTTACGAACTTGGTCTTTGAAATAATAATAATAATAATAATAATCAACTATAAATTCTTGGTTGTCAAAAAAAAAGGGTAATAATGTATCATAAAAGTAGGTTCAATTTTTAATAATAAACATTATGGCTGCAGTTAAAGATAATTTTGCAAGAAATGAGTGAATTCAGCTGACCCTACTCATTCCAACATCTTCACTCTAATTAATCAATATTAAGAAATCTAAAGTGCTTTTGCTCAATTATTTAAGAAATGTCCCATGCATAATTTCAGCTCAGGACATGATTTTTCTGCTTTGTGTTGTTTAATCAATCTAGTATATATCAAAAGTTTGGATTAGTTTATTGCAAATTAATCTTGTATTGCATGGGCCTAGTTTTGTCTTGTCTTGATTGTCACTAGTCTTGAAAGAACAGAGTTGCTATTGCATGCTTTCTATGTTGATCATTTAATTAGACAGAAATGCATTCCTTACATCAGCTTCCTAATAATTTGAGCTTTGCTAATGATCAAAAGTGTAATATTGGAAATATAATGTTCTTGTAGCAGACATCTTTTTAAAATGTTCCCTTCTAAATTTTCCAGCTCCATGGCTGTAACTATACATCCTTCCGTTGTTGCAGATAATGAAGTTGTGGTTAATGTTTGAAATCCTTCAGATTCTGATAACTTGAATGTTCCGCTTTGTTTCGTGACATTTCAGATGCATTACAGTACTATTCACTGTATCTTTGTCCTTGTTTCAGACAAGTAGGAAAATTAGATAGAAAATTATGTCAGAGTTTGGTGCCAGTAATTTGTCTGATGCCTGTGATATTCTCATAAATGTCCTTTGCATTAATAATTTCCCTGAGAGAACAACTAATCATCATTATGTTTTATGCTCGCAGTCTAAAGTCAACAGACCACATGGTCTGATAAGCTTTAGTTTCTCCATCAATTTGGTTAAAATCAACAATCATGCCTTAATCTAAGCAAACAACTCCAATGGTGGACTTTTAGTGCTCATTCTCTCCAAACCCTTTAAAGAAAAAAGGGAAGAGAAGAGAAAATAAAGACAAATAGACATTCCGAACTGTACATACAGAGAAGATAGCAATGGCAGAATATTTCAAATCTAGGACACGATCAGTATTTTCTCACATCATCTAATAAAAAAGAGACAAGAAAACATAACACTTCAGTAAGAAAAATGTACAATCTTAATGGGCACAATTGGCAATTGGTGCTCCTCTTTTGATGCTATCCATGTTTGTTGTCTCGTACACAGGCAAGCCACTTGAGTAAATACCCAAGTCATAGTTTTGCAACTCAAACAAATCAGAACTTGAATCACTCTCAGCTCCATCATCTACTTCGCTGAATTTCCTAAATTCTTTCTCCTCTGATGGGTACTGATCAACCCAACTCCTGCCCTTCTCTGAACATCGGTTACCAACATTCTTGTAAGGTTTTTCTGTGTTGGCATCACTGAACTTATATTTTTCATCCAGCCAGGATAAATCTGTAATCTTTCTGTCATCAGATAACTCCTTTTGCAATGTTGTGGACTTCACATTTCCATTTTGCTTTGACTGAGAAAAGACCTGCTTATGATCTGAATAACTTCTGAAGTCTTTGCAGCTTTTTGTAGGAGTATGTGCATAAGGAGGGGGTGTCCTGAAACCAGAACTTGAAGAGGAATACAAAGACTTTCTATCAGTATTACTGCTGCTCCGGAAATGGCTAATGCTGATCCTCCTTTTCCTCCTTCCACCCGGACTCTCATCTTCATCTTTCATTGACTGAGTTGCAGACTTTGATTTCTTCTTCTTAGAGGTAGTTTGATTGAAGAGAGAATTCAAGAAGCTGGCCAGTCTACCTCCTGGAGAGCTTGGTTGCTTGTATTTCTTCTCCTTTAGGATTTGCTTCTCCTCCGTATAAGTCTGTTGAGGCAGTACCGAATGTCTCATTGGTACGTCTACGCTCATTCTTCCTGCTCTCCATGAATGTTTGTAATCCTCTTTCATGACTTTCTGTGTATATGTTGCACCAACATTATAGCATGCACCTTCATATCCGGAAAAATGCCTTGCAGCCTCAAACACATCAAGCTCATCAGAATCGTTCCTTCGATGTAAAGATTTCTTGTAATGTTTAGTTGTGTCTGTGAGTGCCGTGGTGGACATGATTGAGTTTTGATGAAAAATTCTCTTAAACGGGAATGTGAAAGTTGATGTTGGAGGTTATGTGAAAGCTGTGGACTTTATATATGGGAAAAGAGAAGCATATTAGAGAATATGTAGAGGGAATGGTTTTGAAATGATTGAAAGTGGTGGGAGAGATGGCTTTATAATAATCGATTGCATTGCACTATCCATAATAATATATGATGATGAAGAGGGTGTTAGCAAGTTTTTTTTGTTGGTAGTGACCCCCATTGATGTGAATTTTGTGCTTTATAGATCAGTGAAGTGGGGTATAAGGGAAACATGCTTTTATCCTTCTCATACTGTGAAACTAGAGGTTTTGTTGGGGATGGTGGGGGGCAGTGAGCTCTATTTCCTTGGATTCTAGGGTTGCAGTCTCTTTTAGCGGGATTGTGCTTTCAATTGGGTGTCTGCTATGAGGTTATGGTTATGTACGATAAGTTTTACTTTGCTTCCATGTCATCATTATCATCATGACAGAGTTTGGAGAATTCGGTAGATCCCACCTCTCTTTTGAGAGCTTGGAAGTCACTCTTTAATTATTTGGATCCTGATCAGATTAATATGAACGCTAGTTTGTTATCTAAGATTTCTTTGACTGGCATGAATTAAATATATGGCCCAGCAATATTTAGCTGCCTCTTCTTTAGGGAAGTTCTTGGATCATTTGAGTCTTTTAATGGAGCGATCAAATTTGAGTGTAGGAGTCAGAATTTCTCAAGTTTGTGACATTAGTGCTTGCAATGAGTGGGGAAAAGCTATAATCTTTGCTAAATTTTCTTTCTTACTTTGTCGTTTTTGGAATTCTAGTTCCCTCTTTTTTTTTACAATTCTGTCCTTATCAGTACACCTCATAACTTGTTTTACAAGCAGAAACGGTTGAAATTTGACATCAACAAACAACTGGAAATATATATGAGAAAGCAGAGCTGAAAATATCTAGATCACATCAGGCATGTCATTGGCCATCTTGGTACTTGGCAACAGCAAGTATGTTTACTAATGGTTAACTGATTTGAGTGTGCGACCTCATATTGTTTTCTTACTTTGGTTTTTTCCAATTATGAGAATACAAAGTACTACCTCAAATATGGAATGACAAGATTCTGAGATAAAACAAGTTGGTACAAAGTTGATGTAAATTTTGTTGTATTGCTCTTTTGAATTTTGCAGCATCACTTCTGTTTTCATCTCTGTTTATTATTCAAATCATGCTAATATCGTCAAAGTTGATTAATTTGTGTGGATCACGATGAAGCTAACATTTCTGTTGAAGAGACATGCATGAGTCACAAATTTTCTGCTATGATCAATCCATTTCCAGACTCTGTCATGCATTGTGGAGACACAGGAGGGAGGAACCCAAAAAGGAAGTGCATTAAAACCTGCCACTTTGAAGTCCCACTGAAGAGGGAAAATTAAAAAAAGGGAACGCTGTGGAATGTCTGGGGGAGAGACCTGTAAGTATAAACAATTTTCTTCTTTTGATATGGTATTGGTTCAGTTTCTACATTTGTTCTAACCCATCCCCTGGTGCCGGAGAGACAGAAGGTCTCGTCCAGCGCACAAGTGGGAACGACCACACGTGCATGGATAGCGAACCGGGAACGGACACGTGTTTCGCTTGCACATCATTTATCTAGCACTAACATTTATTTTTATTTTTATCTTTTTTGGTTACAATACATCATTAAACATTTGATGCATCAACATAGGACTTCATCAACCTAACCCAAGCCATTTGAGTTAGGTGATCATGACAGTTCCATGACCATCATAAGGACTAGTCAATTTCTGGGAACTGAACGTTTTGGACGGAATAGAATTTTGGACCCTTTTAAATCTCTCGCCTGAAACCACTTCCACAAGTTGATCAACAAAATCCACCCATTAGAAAGACAGTTTTCTTTGCTTTGTCAACAACAAAATCAACAGCGATTTTGCTGTCAATTACCAAGACTTTACACACCACAAATTCCAATCTTATTTTGCTTCTCTTTTGTCTTATCAATTCTTCTCTGCTTTGTTTAGCCTGTAAATGATCCAGTAACTTGTTAGGCTTAGACCAAAATCTCCACCTCACCAAACTGTTAACAACACCAAGATTGATTCAATGAACACAAAGTTCTCATGATCACAACGTGATTGATATTTGATGTTTAGTGCCAAAAATGATCTGGAATCCAAAGTAATTGCGAACCACATAAAACTGAGTTTAACCATTTTATGTATAATGTGCCCAAAATCTTAGGTCCAAGAGGTCCTACACTGAAGAAAGACACGTAAACAATATTGGAAGATGTCCACAAGAATTGGCCGTGTTAGGCCGGTTTAGCTAGAACCGATTGTCGTCACTCAAACCTTAGTAAGCCATTATGATCACTTCCCTATAGGCAATTTTAATTTTTGCATGATCTTTAATAGATTCATGTTTGATTTTTCGTTGCTTTCTTTAGTTATGCACTACGTATTCCTAAAGTTACCTTCCATGGTCATGGTTGCTTTGTGAGTCCCATCTTGTTCCCAAATTTTAAAGGTAATGTGCTCTATCCAATGAAATATTTGATTAAGAATAGAACATAATGGGATGACAATTTGTGTTTATGTATTTCATATGCTTACACGACATAAATACAACAGAAATAAAATTCATACTAATTATGTCATATCATAATTATATAATCGTGTCAGAAATTACAAGTTAATATACAATTCAACCTAAAGTTTAAGGCGTGAAGTGTGAACATGTATTTTTCAGAACAGGTCCACCAAATCACTTGCTTATATGGAAGACACCGACTCGAGTCGAAGTATAATGGACGCACTACCTAACCTAACTCAGGCTAGTTTTAGCCCCTTAAAAAGAGGTTTTCAGGGGTGTCATACCGGGCCCGATCTTGTGCCCTGGAATTCGGACATTATCAGACATGGCCCCTATACTGTCTCCGCAGCTCACCCACATAGTCACCATAAGTTTTGATTAATTCAAGACTTTTCAATTTCCACAAGTTTTGGTGTATCAATTGATTCAGTTGGGTAGGTTTTGTTTTTGCGGGTGAGAAGGGATAAGATGAGAGATAGAGAAGATATGGCTGAACACGATAAGCTTGAAAATTGAGTTTGCTTAATCCCCTGAATGATTTGACATTGTTTTGAAGGCCTACCTTGTCCATTTAATAATGACTAAACACCTTGATTTTTGCCCATCTCTCCAATCCTTAATCCCTAATTAATGATGTGTTTCCTTGAGTTTTCAATAGGGTTTGCATAGAAGAAGTGGATATTACATTTATTATTATTATTATTTTGACAACGAGATTGTGTTCTAAATTCAATTTAATTATTTGTGTTTGCTCGATAAAATTTTATTAACTTTCAGAAATTTTTACGCTTTTGTCGTCTAACTGATAATATATAGTGTAACTACGTAATTTAAAAAATTGAGTGTTGCCAATTTAGTTATCCCATATATTGGATCAAAACAATTACTTACATGTAGTTTCGTCCTTTTATATCACATGCAACTCTAAACTGTCACAATTCATTTGGAAAATTTATTATTTTTTTAGAAAAGGAAAAAGCATAGTCTGTGTATAATGGTGTAGCTAGTCTTTTTGATATAATAGATTGAAATTATTTTGTACATATTTTTTCGAACATTAGTGATGAGATCTAATACCGCAACATTCAATGGTACGAAACTCATGATCAACAAGATGAGTTCCAACTTTTTTCAACACATAGCATGGCATTAAAAAGTGTACATATGTGGTTTGCAACACATCTAAACTCTTCCTCTTCTTCTCTTCTTTCATTTTCTTTTCATCTAAACAGATCATTAAAAAAATAAAGAAACTACTCTTATCTTGGGATACAATAATACCAAATTGTGTCTCCCACCTTGTCGATCTATAGGCTTGATTGGGAGAGACATATATGCAAGTTGAGTGCTCTTTTCTTGGTGTCATTGTGATTTGGGTACAGCTAGGAAAATCATCTCTTTCCAATTGAAAGTCCACTCGAAAATATATTTTCTTTCTTGGGATATTTATTTCTTGAGGGTGGTCAAAGATTGGTCGTCTATATTTTTGTGGCAATGATCAATTTGTATTGGATAGAGATGGAGGTGTAATGATTAGATGATTACTATAATTGATGCAGAGAGATGAGAGGGACATTCGATCACTTTTAGGGGTGCCAATTCGTGTTATTATATCGTAATCGTGTCATGTCATTTATATATTACAAATCATTATATAATACATAAACATTACAAAAATTGAATTCGTGTCAATCATGTCGTTTCACAAAATCGTGTTATCGTGTCAAAAATTGACAGCCATAGCCCTGTCACTTCCCACAATGTGGATCGCAATTCTAATAAAAGTTCTCTTAATGTGTGTCTGTGATAAGTTGAGCTGCCAAAAATGAATTCTCTATGCGTTGACTGGTCGTTATTGTGGACGACATGTCGCTTGGTAATACACAAGGCAGTGTTTAAAAAAATAGAAAATGGTCCATGGAGGTCTCGAACCTGCGACCTTTGTGTTATTAGCACGACGCTCTAACCGAGCAAAAAGGCCACTCTTTTGCTAATCTCATTCTAATTTGCTTTTGTCTCAAGTTCATTCGAATTTGTTTGGTTAACGTAAAATTAATTTGTAACTTAGAATAGCATGAGACCAAGATTTCATAACATGTTTAAGTGAAATTAGACCCAAATATACTCTAGCAAATTACTAAAGAAAAAAAAATGTGTTTTTCTTTAAAAGTTGCCTACTCTCTATTTGTAGTTTTTGGATGTCATTGGTAGTTTTTAACAAATGAATCATCCCTTAACCTTTATTTTGTATCATCTAATAAACATTGATCCTTGTTTCTTAAGTTAGTTATGAGATGATTAGTCTCATCCCTACTCTTATCACCACCATCTATACCTTGTCTCTTATCATTTAGGGTGCGAATTGTTCATGTTACCACCATTCTCTGTCATTCACTCTCTTATCATCGTTGTATTGCTTGTGTGCTTTTGTACAAGATTGCATTTAACGATATAAAGTTGATGCTTGTAGCTTATTATTATTTTGTTTCAAATTATCTTTTGTTAATTGTGTTATTTTGTCTTCCGGAATTACTAAAAATATATATATGTATTTCCTTGTCTTCTTCTAGATTTTGTGTTTCCTTGTTAAAGGATCATATTTTTCTGCGATTTAATTATGTTGTAGCTCCTTGTATTAGAGTTCATAATCAACTATTGATGGTCAGCAAATATAATTTAATTTAAAAAATAGAAAAATAACCTTGAAAACTTTGATATACGAGCAACTTACCAAGGGAGTTAGAGCACTGGACTCATATCTGAGTTTCTATGTTCTAGCAGAATTGGCAAATTAACAGAACTTGGGTGTGACATACCAGATGTATTTCGCCTCATGAATTGAGCCCAACTCAGATGTCCATTATCCAATAAAACTCATTTTCGTTCCAAAAAAATCCAATAAAACTCATTTCACACCAAGAAAAATACCTTATTGTCATCGTGACACCTGCATTTTCAATGATGGTATAAGAAAGAAGTTTTGACTTAATCCCACCTTTTCCCACTTCTTTATCTAAATAGTATAATTAGTATCGAAATGTCACTATTAACAAGTTAATTGCCGCAGAATGTATCATCAACATCTCTATTCCAAAGAACCCAATTCGATAAGATACTGAACAGAAAGTTTAAGCGAAAAAAGCCAACGCTAAATGAGGAGAACAAAGAATCACCAGTACCAATATCATTCTATTCTTCCTCCTAGTCTTCGACAAGACAAAAAGAATTTTCCTTATCTTTTTCTTTACAAGTGTACCAGTTGTTTCACTGTAAGTTGGGACTTTTATGCTCTTCCTCATCTCTGACTGTCGCCGACAAGTGATAAGCATATTATAAAAGATATTATATGGTGCTTATATATCCTATATAAAATTTTTGGTTATTTGTGAACAAGTCTTTTTCACTTGACGATAGAATATTAATTATATGCCTTTGTTGATTCAGTGGTAAGTATGCTAATTTTGAATAGATTTAGCTGCCAACAAAATAGGAATTCGAATGTTGAATAAATACTTGTTGCAAGAGGAGAAAATAGTAACGCTCTATTTTTTGAGGTGGTCGCACATGACTTTTTGTGAAATAAAGTACATTATTTGTAACACATCCAAGCTATGCGTCGCTGAATCAATCTCCGTTTCTAATAAGACTAAAAGAAGCATTTAAGCTGCGTTTTCCTAACATAAAAACAGAATTTTGGGGAAAAAAAGGTTTTCTAGAAAAAATATTTTCTTCCAAACAAAGTCTTTTATTTACAGTTTTTCCTTAGTCTAATTAACTGTTAAGGAATAAATCAAAGCATTTATGGCAGTACTAATTATACCGATGGAGAAATGATAGCGATAAGTAGCTACGTTTGGGATCGCATATATCCCTAGCAAATTCATGGTGGTGCTAGTTTTGGTGAACATTCACCTAATGTATTACATTTTAATAGAAAAAAAATATGTTACATACATGATATTTTTTCAATACAAACTTAATATTATTGATATGAAATAGTTGTTTCAATGAGGCATACGAGGATCAGGAGTTCTCATATTGTTCTAAGATGACTCTAATGCTTAGGTCAACTCTTGATGAACAGAAAAATAGACAGAGTGTAAAAGAAGTATAAAGAGAAATTATATGAAATGAAAAAGGGAAAGATTAACTTACCTCGAATGAGCACGAGAGGATGGGTTTTTATATGTTGAGAGGTTAAAACGCGTTGGTCATCGGTTGTTGTGTCACAAACTATCCATCAAGACAGTTGCAATTCAAAATTATGTTTAGTTGAGGACATGATCATATCGTGGTTTATTAACCCTCCGCTTCAAGGTGTAGTTATCTACGCCCATGATGCATATATTATAGCATAAATCCTCAAACAATGTATGATGAGACCACCACCTATGAATGAGTTTAGACCTTATGGTTGAACTCATTCCTTATCATATATTACTTATAACTAGTAAAAGAAGACATTTTCAAAAATTTTCACAATGTAAAACACAAGATTGAAGAGCGCAGGGAGATTCAACGAACAAATATATGGAAGATTAGGCAATTAGGATTAAGAAAAATGAAAATGTTGTTGATGAACTAAAGTGCATTACCCACTTGGGGGGTGCAAGTTCTAGGAAGTAGACAAGTGGAGGAGATGGTTTTAGGAAAAGTAAAAACTATGAAACAAACTTTTGTTGGATGCAGACGTGCATAGTACGTACCTAGTGGCCGAAGAATTATGATGCCAATTCCTCCTGTCCATTGTCACATCTCTCCAGTTCCGGAATTAAAGTATATCAACCCAACTAAATTCTCTCCATCTACAATATCATTCTTTCCTTTTTTCTTATCATACTTGTTGATTCTGCATTGGCCGTTAAATTTCTTTTTGCTATTATTTCTTTAAAGAAAATTATTAACTGAATTCAAAAACAGAATCATATGAACACAAAGATAAACATAGATTCCTCTGAATGTAAAGCATTCCACAAGCTAGGTACGAGCTCTAGGATGCAAATTGCGACTCTTTTGATTAATTTTGGACTGCGATCTCCTCACGTGTTGGCATGTTTATAATGGTATGATTGGATTGGAAGAATTATCTGATATGTCTATGAAAACTTCAAATTTGGTTCGGTTTTGCAGCCCGTGGGTTCCCTTACCAAGTTCCCATAACTCGTCCTCCAATCGACACGAGATAACTTTTACTTTATAGACTTGAAATGTTATGTTAAATGTAGGGTTGTATGTTAAATCTAGGGGTGCACATGATTTGGTTTGGATAAATTTGTGGCACAAACCACCAATTAAACCACTGCTTAAATCTAATTTAACCACCAAACTAATTCAATGGTTTATTGTTTAGTTTGAGTGATTTGGTGGTTAGACAAAAATGAACTTAAAAAATGATCATACAAGTTTAAATATTCTAAAATTAAGGAAATTTAAAATATTCTAAAATTAAGGAAATTTAAAAGTTTGAGTTAAATTTGAAGATTTAAATATATGAACTAATCAACTCAATAAAATTTAAGAGAATATGCTATATCTTTTGTGTTTTAAAACACAAATTCTATAAAATATAGTTTAAGTGGTTAATAGTAGTTCGTTTAGGTTAGAGTGGTTTTGAAATTTTCAAAACCACAACCAAACCAAATTTGGTGGTTTTTAAAAAGGTTCATCCATAATCATTCATTTTAAGTGGTTTTTAAATCGATTTTAGTGGTTTTGGTGGATTGGATGGATCTTTGTGCACATGAATATTGAATAGTGGTATAATTATTTCGAAACTGGAAACTCTTAAACAAAAAAGACATTATTATTGAAGATTGTAGTGGAGTGTATGAGTCTTTCTCTTTTACACCAAAGTTTAAAGTTTACATTTTATACATAAAAAAGTTTAAAAATTCGAATTCAGATTAATGAAATAAATAAAGAAAAACATCCAACATGAGAACTAGAGTCCATAATTGGACATCCAACGTAAGAGAACTGTATAAGGCAAGGTAAGAATAGAGGGGTTTGATAAAAAAAAAATTATATCATATTATTTCATCATACTTTTATCTAATTTAATTGAATATATAACTTCCATTTAACGGGTATTGTAGAATAAGCTATAAAAGAATAATAATTTTTGCATTTGATTATGAGGATTGATATATAAGACAATCACGTGTTTATCTGCTAATAAGCTAGGTTTAAAATACTAGCCTGAATTTATGTGTTCACATGTTTGAAGAGTTGTTGAGTTCGTATGAAGAATATACAAGTGGTGAGAACTTGCAACATAATATTATAAGGTTTTTGGTAAAAATATGATGTTAGACCTACTTAAATATTTTGGATTTAATGAGTAATATGAAATTATTGATTTTTTTTCCATAACTTAATCCACTTATAATTTTGCAAATTAAGCGTTACTCTCTTAGCCCTAAATTGATAGGTTTATTTTCTATTTTCGGTTTTCCAAATTATAGGCCTATATCTAATTTTTTTACTTATCATTTATTAATCAAATATCATTTTTATCCTTTATAAATGATTAACAGTTTAACGATATTCTCCTATTTGCAATACAAAGTTATTCATCCAAATAACTATTGTCTAATAAAAAAAGTTCTATCAAAAGAATTGATAAGATTATATTTCCATTGGAAAAAAGTTAAGATTATATTTGGAAAACTAAACAATAACTACTCCTTCTTTTTCACAATAATTTTTTTAGAAAAATTCTCTTTTGTCAAAATAAATGACATTTTACAAAATTAAGAAGGTTTTGAACATAATTTTCTAAATATATCCTTGTGGTTAATGACTTACAATATATGATTTATATTTTCAATGAATCATTAGTAAGGATAATATAGTTAGTTCCTTAGTTAATATAATTTAATTATTTTCTTAATATGTGTGCTACAACGTTTAAAAATACTTATTGTGAAAATGATGGAGTATTTATAACTAATTCAATCATATTTTTTCTTAAAAATTGTATTTATTTAAATGGCTTCTTAATCTATATATATATATATATATATATATATACTAAAGGAACAAACATTGAAGCCCAAATTTTGACATATTGCATTTTGAACAACAGACACGTGACGCTTCATTTTAATGACATTTGACTTTCTTCTAAATTATTTTATAACTTTAGTTTAAAAAAACATTAATGACACCTATTTATTTTTTAATCCAAATATTTCTTGCATTCAAACCAACATAAAAATAATCGACTTATATTTTAGTTCATGTATATAGGCATAATCAAAACTGATTTAAAATTTAAATTATATCTTATTAACAATAAAAAAATTAGTGATATTTGGCTTCCTCCTAAATTATTTATATTTTTCATTTAAAATCAATATTAATGACATTAATGACACCTATTTATTTTTTAATCCAAATATTTTCTTTTACATTCAAACCAACATCAATAATAATCGACTTACAATCAACTTCATGTATATAGGCATCATCAAAACTGATTTATTAAATTATATCTTGTTAACAAGAAAAATATCATTTTGTTTTGTAAATCGCTACTCCAATCATACTTGTGTTTTATCTTCATCGAGTACTTATATATCTTCATTTTTTATTATAATCTTAAATATTTATAAAAAAACAATAGTATCCGGGACAACATCCGAAAATTAACTTTATCTAAAACTATATTCATCGAAAATTGAATCCTCAATTAAATCGAACTTTAAAAATGATAACCTAATATATGCAACCAAAATTACATCGAATCTTCAATTTCTGAAGAAAAATGTAGATTAACTTGAAAATCCATAAATACAATAAGATTTTTTTAAGCAAAAAAAAAAAGAAAGAAAGAAAACAAAAGCTAGAAGAGTCACTACAAAAAATAGAAGGTAATCAAATGCTAAAAGCAGCAAAGCATATGAATTGAATGCACTGTTGAGTCACTACAATTAATTTGGGTAAATCTGATCATATACAATTAAATTTTAGCCACATGGCATTGAAAGAGTTAATGTATACACATAAATTCAAAAAAAAATTGATTTAAGTAGTAAATAAATTAAAAAAACACAATTCAAAATAAATGTTCTTTAGAATAGAAGATTTCCATATACTTTCCCTTTAAAACAAATAATATATGTATATATATTGTTTACCATTCACTATATCAATTTATATTTTTTCAAAGAATATTTGTATTATTTTATATGTCACTATTATGGTTTTTCTTGCACTCTACATATTGACCTTCTTAATCTTAATTTTGATGTGCCAAAGGTTATGAAAATTAATTGTTACAAAGAAATGCAATTCTAAAATGGATATTATGGCCTAATAAATTCATAACCAAATTGGTTGTCATAGTAAATTTTATTTTTTTATTAAAATTGAAAAAATTCAATTATGGATGAATGTATAGTTTTGTGGAAGATCGATTTTTTGTTTTATTGATATGTCTAAAAAATATCTTTTGCGATATAAAATTTTATTGATTATGTAAATGATAATTGGCTTAATACATCTTTCGGTCATTTTTCCTTGACACATCATATTAATTAAGCGCTTAAGTTTTTGAACATGTTATAAGCTTTCAATCTCTGGAAAAATTATCGTTAAAAATCCAAAAAGCTCTACACAAAAGATGAAAATGACAAATATCCATATTTTTGTTAGTATGACATGGAATTTGTTAACAATATCCGTTAAATTGGTTATTAAGATATTATTTGTGGAAATTGAAGACTAAAAATTGTAATAAAGAAAATTAAATGATTAAACAAGATATGCCAAAAAAAATTATGGCTAACAGATGGACTAAGCCAAGATATATCTTTTTTTTCCCCTTACGATTGAGCTTAATGTTTCAACTATTTATTCTTTTAATTTTGATACATATTTCATTTAGTTAATTGTAAATGTTTTTTTCCCGGTTACAATAATTTAAGCAGTTTCAAATTTTAACTCTGAGTTTTTTGATCAAATATATTAAATTTAATTTATTATTTTTTAAATGAAGTTAGTTTATTAAAATATATTATTGATAATAATTTTTTTCAAATTATTTTATTTTTATTTTAATCATTATGCTAATAAACTAATGGTTATATAAATTATAAAAAAATTGTTATAATATTTAGTTAATAGTTGAAGCATGTGTTGTTGTTTTTCTTAACAATAATTATAAATTCAATATGTAGTACTTTTATTTTAATTCTAACGCATATTTTCATTTAAGTGAGGTTATGCGGAGAATATTTGGTTTCTTATATCTTAAGGAGAACAAGCAATTGCGCGGTTAAACTTTCAACTCATTGGAGAACCGATCGTTATATCCAATCATATGACCCGATGATCAATGTTAAAATGAATGGTGAAGATAACTCTATCTTTTTATAATGTAGTCTACAAAAAAGTATTTCAAAACTTAATATGAGTTTGTTTAGGTATATGATCTTTGTATCCATACAATTTTTATTTTGTAAAAAAAAATTAGATAACTTTTATTATAATTTGGAATATTTATAAGAAAATAAAAGCAAATTCATAATATATCGGAACGATGTCCGAGTCTAACACTACAAGTAAATCTCGATTGAAAATTTCTATATGTAAACAAAAATGGTGATTCCTCAAACTGTACTTAAAATATTATTTACAAACAATTATTTCAAAATTTAATATGATATCCTTTGGTTATATTCACTCAATTTTCATTAGTGCCTTAATTTAATATTTTTAGAATGACAAAATTTAGAATATTTATAAAAAAAATTATTAATAACGTTCGGAACATCGTCCGAGTGGTATACTAGTTCAGAACGAATGAAGTATATTAATTACTACCCTGTTGACTAAACCATTTGATAATTTTTTTAGAACCAAAACCATTTGATGGTTTGATAGATGATTTTTGTTTTTGGGAAAAAAGAAAACTTTGATGGATGATTAGAGAGTAAAATAGAGATTTTTTTTTTTGCCCTAGATCCTAGGCAGAGGGCATAAAAGATTAGAAAATTTAGCCTGGAAGAAATGGGTTACACTTGGTTTCCCTTTCCGACGGCGACACGTGTAAAATACAAAGTACGTATCCGGTTACTGGCGGGAAAACCTTTGTTGGTCAATGTTGGGTCATGAGCCAATGAGAAGTCGACACGCACGTTGGCGTATTTTGGCGTTACAGCATGCTTTTCTTTTGAGTGTATTTTTTTTTTCCCTTTGAATAACAGGTTCCCTCTTTCGTTGGTTTTGTCAATTTGCGAGGTATCATTCGCTGCCAAAAACAACTGGAAATTAAATGGAACTTTTTGTGTCAGTTCATTGCATACCCCCAATATGAATATCATCAACAATTCTCTCTCAACGGTCTTATGATGAGCATTGTACTTTCCAAAGAGGAAATTGTATCATCATCGATTATTATGTTTTTATTTGTTGTTGTGATCCATGTCCGTCAACGATTATGCGGTAAGTTTATTTATTGAAGTGTTGTCTTTTTTGAATTCATGAATTTTTACGATTTTGTCTTTAAAAAAGATATCTCAGTAATTTGAGTGAAAAAAGTGTATATAAACAGTCTTAACTATTAAACAATATAGAATCATGACATTGCATTTTTGATAAATTAAATAGTATAGTATCATTGAAATGGAAAACGGCTTGATAAATTGTAAAAAATTATTGGTAGGTATTGCCTTTTTTGTCATGTAAATGTAGATGCTCTAATTGTAAAAACTGGCAAGTGAGAGATGAGAAGTAAACAAAATTGTTTGCTGATATCCAATAAGAACTCGATTAGATTTGGGAATTATAGCCAAAGCAAGATGCAAAATCATGTGTTGGATATGCAAGTGTAAATGAAAAAATAAAAATAAAATCCCACATCAAATACGTGTAAGATGATTAAAGAATATATAAATAGTGAGCATCTATAACTTAATACTTTAAGATTTTAAATAAAAATGTAATGTTAAACTCACTTATATGTTCTTTTACTAGGCATACACAATGCATTCTTCCCAACGTTCTCCAGTTCAACACCATGAGTGTCGTAGGTAGTTCGTTTGGCAAAATAGATATTGACTAGGAATATTGTTTTGGAGATATTGTGCTTGCCTTTCGTTCTACTTGAAGCGGCAATCGCCAGTTGCCAGGGCCAGGTTATTGTGCTTGCATTTCCGAGAAAGTTTTTTGACAAATAATTAACATAAATACTAGGTTTCTTGTCAATTTGAGTCATTAAGAATCATTAACATATAATAATTGAACGAAAAAAAAAATTGTGAAGTAAGAAGCACTAAGTTACTTTCTTAGAGCATTTTTTTTTCTAGAATGGAGCATTCGAAAACGAGTCAAATATTCTACAACTACCCCACAAGTAATTAATACCAAACTTACTCAGGAAGGCCGGCACACCAAGACTAAGCATACCAAAAATCAAATTTACACTTATATGAACGGGTCAGTTTAGCTGAATTAATTTACTAGTGAGGTGATTATTAAATGTACGTTAATCCTATATAAGTGGTTTAATAATTTTTCAATCTCTATAGTCAATAATGGATCTTACAATATAGATGTTTAAGCTGAATACAAAACAAGTATAATTGACTATCATATAATTAGGTCTAACTTGAGTCATATATATTTGGACATGATGAGAGCCAAGTTTTGTCCCGAAACCCCGCTACTAACATAGAGTCGGTAGGTTCTCATTTAGACGCATTTGAGTCTGTCCTGATTACAACTAGGCAAATCCCCTTCTAAATTAGAATATGGACCTAATAAAATGTGGTGAAAGTATGCCATATTAACTCGACTATTATCCTCCGTGGTATCTTTATATTTCTTCCCCAAGTGATATCCTTACGTTCAATATGTATTTTGACAGTTAATTTCAATATGTGGTTTGCAGTTTGGACGTGATTAGTTGTAGAAAATGGATGGAGAACAGAAATGGCTAGAGACTTGATCAGGCATATGAGACTAGCAAATTACTTCAGGGGCGTAACCGTCAGCATAAAAAATACTGGGCTGCGGTGCCTAGCTGTGTCATCGACACGTCGCAACTAATTGGATGTCATGAATGCAACAGTGACTCACTACAGTAATTCCTTATTTGACGACGGTGAAAGTTATGTTTGGTGTGATTAAGGAGCTACTATTATTTATATTTTAATTACAAAACATTTTCTCAGATATTCTTTAAACAATTTCTTTTATTTATAACTAGCTGAAGACCTGCGCAATGCAGCGAGATTTGAGGTAAATAAAAATAAATATTTAACATTATATTTAAATACAGAAATGAAATTATAGTGCGGCATTTTTTATTGATGTAACAAACACACTGACATTTTTCTTGAGAATAAATGTATGCGTCAATCGTATTATGTGTACAAAATTTGAGGCGGTGATCTACAGGCGATTAAATCATCTCACTAATTAGGATATAAATATTATCTTAACTGTTTATTTAAATGCGACATTTTTCGTTTCAGTAATAAATATCTTGAATTTTTATTGCAAAAAAATTATGCATCATTCATATTCCGGCAACAAATTTCGAAAAATTTCTTTGTATACAACATTTTTCGTGGAGTTGCTCAAGTTGCTTTTATTGTCACGGACGATTATTTGGATAACTTTCTTATTTGATTCCTTTTCTCGTAGGTATCTAATATCGAATATGTTTCAATCCTCTAAAAGTGTGGTTGTTTCTATAATGGTGATTGTAAATTATTAGTGATTTATTAATTTCTAGTTCAATTTTTGAATGCATGGATTAGACTAATTAGTTTCTATATATAAATCTTTGGGACAAAATCAACAATTGTTTTTGTTTCTATATATAATGTTGTTCCCAAAATCAATTACATTTACAAAATACAAAATCATCTGTTGAATGACATGTGGCACGCTAATAAGTTACCAAAAGTCATTCAATTAAGTTGTCAAATATCATAATATCAATAAATTGTTTTGCTTTATATTAATATATAGATACTTTTTAAAACATAAAAAAATATTCACAATTAAAATCAGATTACTCATTCAACACATTATTAAAAGACAAGGTGGGTTCTTTCTTATTATTCATATAAAAAAATCTTATTTAATTTGATCAAAAGATAATTAACTATTCGAGAAATACTCTCCTAATTAAGACATTAATATAATATTAACATGATGTCAGCGCTGCCTATTTTGCACTGCAGCCGCCGCTCTCTCCATCGTTTTTTTTTTTTATGAACTGGGCAGTTTCTCCATCGATGGGGTTGTTGGATTTACCGGTGTGATGTTCATCTTTGTTGAGATTATTCTAGTTTTATGTTTAATAATTTAAATTTTAGTTTATTTGATTTAGATATATGATCTTATTAGCATCTATTGTAGGGTTTTGTTTTTTGAATTGGTGATTTATCTTCGACAATTATGATATGTCGTTATATGAAGTATCTTGGATCTGCGAATCAAATTGCTCTCGTTAAAGTAGTTGGTTTTACATCTAGTCCAATTGAATTGAGTTTGCATCTTAACAATAAAACTATTTATGTTTTTGTTCAAAAAACATGAAGCACAAGTCAAATCCACAACATTAACATTAAAAAAGAAGTTGATAATTACACCAATTTGAGCATATGTATATGCTAGGAGCAAATATAGCAGTTTAATACATGGTAAAAGTACTACCATAAGTGAGAGAGAGAGAGAGAGAGAGAGAGTCATAAATCTAAAAAACTTATAAACATTAACTAGTATCTCATATACCACCTCACATAATAGTACTATATAATACTGCTCTCTTCTCTCTCTCTCTCTCTCTCTCTCTCAGCGAGGTTTTTGTGCTTATTTCTAAAGAGAAAGAAGTAATCAGAGTTCCTGCGGCCAGCTAGCTATTACACATGAGTTAAGTAACCCACTCCCAGAAAAAGAAAGCTTGTTGCCCTAAAAGGTGGAGAAGAAGCACTCAGAAGCAACATCTATATTTGGTATTCTATATTAATCTATCTTCCTTAGTCTATATACATAAAACAAAAACAACTATTATTAATTATTTTTCTTTCTTTTTCAATTTTTTTTTGTCTGTGTTGGTGTAAATATAATTATATAAAGAAAGAAAATGGGAAGAGGAAGAATAGAGCTGAAGAGGATAGAGAACAAGATAAATAGACAGGTTACATTTGCAAAGAGAAGAAATGGGTTGCTCAAGAAAGCTTATGAGCTTTCTGGTCTTTGCGATGCTGAAGTTGCTCTCATCATTTTCTCTAGCCGTGGCAAGCTCTATGAGTTCTGCAGCTCCTCCAGGTTCCTTTTTTTTTTAAAAAAAATTCTATTTTATGTGCCTCTTTTTAATTAGTATTATTGTTAAATACTTGGTTATCTTTGGACTGTTACCCATCTGTAGATTCTTGATGTTATACATTTTCTCGCATATATCTTTGAATTTTCCTTCTTACTTTCTTTTCTTTTAAAAATATTTATACGGTTGATGTTTCTAACAAGAAAATGTTTTCTTTGGCCAATCTTTCTTTATTCTCCTCTCTTGAAGTTGATCTGGACATACTTGGAGATCTAAGGCATCTAAAAAGTTCCCCTTTTTTTGATAAGTAAAGAATTTCCTTCTAGATTGATGAATTTTCTTTGACCCTTCTTTTCAAAGTGTATATTTATGATTATCGTACGGAATTAATTTTTTAGTTCATTACATAATTTGTTCTTTTGTAAAATTTTCTCAGCCTCATATTAGTATTGGGAAGAAACAAAAGAGAAAATCTTTACTGCATATTTCTGTATTTTATAATTATCAAACTTAAGAAATTTTAGTATATAGCATGCTTATAATTATTGTTTTTGCTCCTTAACAATAATATGCTTAAGTAAGCTGTTAAGGATTTTTAATATAGGGTGTAGACTTCTAGCAGAAATAGCAATGCTTTTCTTTCCCCCTCTAAAGCTGCAAACTTCACTCATAGATCAACTAAATGCATACTAGTACTAGTTAGTTTTATTTTTTGTAAATGAAAAGGTAATATTAATATATAAACAAATATACTTCTTTCTATTGTATCATTTAAAGGAATTAACAAACTTACTTTTTTGATCTATTAAAAAAAACCTTACTTTTTTTTTATTAAATCCAATGTTGCAGCACTAAATTAACTAGACTTGTTGAATTATCTCCTTTTTCTTTCATCGTACATTTATATCATTCGACTGTGTTGAAGTTGCATCTTGACTAAAGAACAATCACAGTATAGATTAAGCTATAAGGTACTACATTTTACATTAAAATTAAACCATTTGACTAAACCCACAATAACTTATCAAAAAGAAAAAAAAAATAATACTAAGTTCTAGTATTGGTATTGTTCTCATGTCCCAAGAATTGACGTTTAAAGTTTTTCTTTTTTTGATAAATTATTTTATTTATTCCCATCGAGAAATGAATTTTCAGTTCTTTAGTAGTAAAAAGTTAATTCTAATACCAATGAGCTACAAACTTATTGATATTAAGATTTAATGTTTACTCAAAGTATGGTGATAATGTGTTCATCTCTTTCTAATTAAAACCACACTTAATGATTGACAATGGAAAGAGTATCCTTTCCAGGGTAACTCTTTCCCAAGCACTTAATATATTATCTCAATTTACATTAACCTGATATTCCAAACTAGCTAATATTTCAATTTAGCTGTTCACAATTTATTGTTGGATAGCTATTAACATTGGTTTAGGAAGGTAGTTTCCTGAAATAATCTCTTGAATGATTATGTTTATTTATAAATAAGTGATTATCTATGTGGAATGGTGTCTTGACTAGATATATTATCTCATGGAATGGTGTCTTGAGTAGTTATGATTGTTTACATATATTAGCTATATATATTCAAGAATATTAAGGAGCTACCCATCTCATTTCAAACAGTATTGGAAGGCTTCTAGTTCTTGCTTTTCTAAAACCGGCAGATCTTGTTGTATACTGAAACGAATTGTCTATACCACATACAGGCAAAGGCAAGATAGTGGGTGCGATATCGTTTAAGGATTTCTTTTTTCCAAATTGTGCGTTGGCTATCAACAGTAGTGGAAACTTCTTGGTTTGTTGATTAGTAGTAATTGTCATATATTTTCATTTGTTTAAAAGGAAAGCCACATGTTTGAGACATAGAAGTTCAATATTATAAGTAGAGGCTTTCCAAGCTCACCTTCTTTTTGTTCTTTTCTTTTTTGGTGCAGCATCATGAAAACAATTGAGAAGTACCAAAGGTATAGCTATTGGGCGCTTGAAGCAAATCAAAGTGATAAAGACACAGAGGTAAGGCCTTTTATGTTTTGGGTTTGTTTTATATGTAATCATGTTACTATTTTCTTTGTAATTAGAACAATTTCAATCACAGTGAATTTCATAAATATAAGACTTATAATAACTGTGAAATGCCCTTAAGCAGAGGAACTACCAGGAATATGTCGAACTAAAAGCTAATGTCGAAATGCTGCAACGTTCACAGAGGTAATGCGCATCATTAATTGTCAAGTAGCATTGAATATTGATCTAAGATGTGCTAATAATAATTGATAAAAACAACAACACATATACTGTACATTGTTTAGGAATTTTCTCGGGGAAGATTTGGGGGGGTTGGGCTCCAAGGAGCTTGAGCAACTTGAGCATCAGGTTGATATGTCACTCAAGCAAATAAGGCTCACAAAGGTATTTATATGTTGCACTTCTGTAAAGTTGGTTTATACAATATTGCTAGACGGTGTAAAGCTTCCTGAAGTACTTGTGCATTACATTTATTATACTGCTCTCATTTTCTGTTGAGCTTGGGTGAAAACTGGAGACTGTGTACAAACACACTGATAAGGATAGTGACTGCTATCGATCAGATTAAAGTTTGCTGTGTTGGAGGTATACAAAAGATATGGAAAATTACATCATTGCATACTAGACTACTAGTAGACTTGAGTGTAACGACGCTGGAGTTACTTTCAACGTTACAAAGCTTAAAGATATGATTTTTCATTTTTGATCCAGGCATAACTAGTGATATGATAAATATTGTATTTATCATAATGATAATACAAGATTTATCATGTTGTAACAAGGAATAAACTATTGTTTATGAAAATGTATATGCTTTCAGTTTGGTGACTGACCAAGTAGTTAAGCGCATTTGCACGAGAATGTGGTTCATGCCCAGAAGACAGAAGTTATTTCTAATGGACCGGTCTTTATAGTGATGATGACTCGTATTCTCTAATAGTTGTGAACCCACCATGTCTTCTTAATGAGAGTGGCGGACTACTTATTACTTGTGCGGTGGATGTTTTCAATAAGTTAAAACTTTTAAGCTTGGTCTAAAAATATGAATCCACAGATTTCCTTTTGAAAAAAGAAAAAGAAAAAAAAAGTGTACATGCTTATAATAACAGCCCTGAAACCACATTAATTTTGGTATGTCGGAATGGCATTTGCTTTGAAATTGTTCATTTGGTTGGCTCAAATGTAATAAATTCATTCTTCATCAACGTATTAAGCTACAGCTGCTATGTTTATGAAGACAATCAAACACTTTTTTCTTAGTTGATCATTGCCTTTATGCAGACCCAATGTTTGCTTGGTCAACTCTCTGAACTTCAAGCCAAGGTATTATCTCGTTTCTTAATCATTTTTAGAGGTATATCATGACTATATAATCTAAATATTTCCATCGCTTCTTGTACAGGAAAAAATGTTATTGGAAACCAACAATGCATTAAGGATCAAGGTATACAGAACTCATAGTAACATCGTAAAGACATGTAATTTGAATGGCAAAGTATGCAGTTAAACCTCAATTGTATATGCAACAGTTGGAGGAATCTAATGCAGCCCTCAGAACATCATGGGAACCTGAAGACCAAAATGTTCCAATCAGCCACCACCAGCAAGTTCAGTCCTCGGAGGGTTTCGGGGAGCCTTTGCATGTCGGGTACGTACAGTAGTCCCACTTACAAACCCATAATATTTATTTCAGTTTGTTTTCCCACTTTCAAACCCATAATGTTTATTTCACTTTGTTTTGTTACTATAACATGTTTTTAGATAGTAAAAGGATATAGGAAATGACTCGAAAACTATTATTCCATATGTTACGCTAATTTTCTACTTATTACGATACTTTTTCTTTTTTGTTTTTTTTTTAAATTTTCAGCTACAATCCGGCGGAAACAGACCAGGGGAATGTCGCAACGACATGGAAAAATGTGCAGGGATTGTTCCCAGGGTGGATGCTTTAGTTTTTGTCATTCACCCTGATTTAAAATGAAGAGACATATAATCTATAGAACCAAATAAATGATCGGTGCAATAATTAGCAGACACCAACGTATGCAATACCATATCTCATCGGCCAACTATATATAGATACACTTTAGTAATAAATATATGCTTGTAGGCAACAGATTCTTAATCACATCTTATGTTCCGAAACAAGTTTTTTTTTTTCAAAATTTTCAATTTTATTTGGTACTTTTCGATTATTATATTTAATTTACAACGTCCAAAAAAATTAAACTCTCACACCTGTAATTGTTTTTTTATAAATAAAGATGTAATATATATTAAAATAGTCACAGCCACCAAATTAGTGGTCACACTATCACCACAGGTATGAAGACAACAAAAGAATTGTATTCTGACGTCTAAACAAGTCCATGCCGGAGTGGAAACCACATGGAGCTCAACGGGATATTGAAAAAACCTTGCAATTCCTCAATTGTATCCGGACATCATCCCAAGAACTCTCACACCTGGTAGTTGTCGATTCAATAGTCGACAGGATAATGGCAAACAGTTTTGAATGATCAGAGAAAGCACGAGAGAAAATCGACAACTCAGAATGTTGAAATGAAGGCAATCTACGACTCAATGAGATCACTGGTCCGAAATATTCACCATATGCGAATCACTTTGTCGTCGTAATCAAATTTATTAATCCATCTTGATCAGGATTTGGTACAACGAATCAGACTTGAATTGCCGGAGGAGAAGAAAGAGACTGGGCATATGGGGCACGGCACCCAGGTCACGTCGTTGTAATGGTGGATTAACGTACAAATCGTTTTCCATCCGTTGGTGGGCTATGATCTGTTTGATAAGTATCCCTCCAGAGTCGCACTCACGCAGGCCTCCTCAGCTAGCCTTTGTCTTGTTCATGTAATTTGGTCCGCTTCAAGACACCAGCTGTAGTTGCTTTCACTCCGGCTTCACTGTATAGCAGTTGAAAATGTAACCGCCAATACTTCCTTTTAAACTAGAAATATTGTAAAATTCCCCACCGAATGCCAAATATTTTACTGAATTATTTTAAGTTAGATTAATTTTAACAATTTTTAGATTTTCCGAAAGAACAAAATAAAAGAGATGTTAGTGCATTTATATGACAAAAGTCAATCTTGTGTATGCTGCAAATCCTGCACAATACTGCAAGTGCATAGCTTGTACAAGTAATAGAGTAGTGAGTGAGTGTCGTGTCCTACGAGAAATTAGCTAACTACTAGTATTAGTCTAACTTCTATTATCTATCTGGTCCAAATCAAGTGAATTAGGCAACAATTAAATCTAAATAATAGTAAATTCAACTAAACTAAGCACAAGCAATAAAATAAGCACAAAAACACAAAAAGATGGTCTAATTGATTGACAATCTATCAAACACCTAGAGTGCACACCCAATTAAGCCTTACCTAATGATCTGATGTAATGCAATGCTATCCTTTGACACCCAATCAACGTAAAAACGCATTCCTAATTGATATAGGCGGAGATGGCTAATCTATTGAATGCATTTTCTCAAACTACACCAAACATATTGCATCAAGTCTAACCATCTATCTCTAGCATGATTGAGAAGAAATACAATGCATTATGTTTTGTTAATCTCTCTAATTAAACCAAGTTAGTTTAACTACCTCACAAGATATGATTATTAAATAGTTCCCATTCTGGCAGTTCACTTCGCAATGGAGAAGAAAGTGAACGGTGAAGCCACTGAAATTGCTCGAAACCATCACCGCCGCGCATAAAGCCATCGTTGCCAATCTGTACGACTAGAGAACAAAGCTGAAAGCCCAAGGAGAAGGAGAACGAAGAAGCGGATGAGGCGGCGGAGGTGGAGGAGGAAGAGAAGAATCTGAAGCTGAAAGCAGAGGTGGAACTAGGGTTTGAAACGACGGAGGCAAAACAGTTCGGTCCAGAGAGAGAGAGGGAGAAGTGATGGATCGGACGAGGCGTAGAGGAGGGAGAAAAGAAGGAGAATGGAGAAGGTGGATGTGGCGGAAGGAGAAAAAAAATTTAAGTTTTACTCCATTTATTTGCAATGAATTTTTATATGAAGCTTTATTAGATCCAAGAAGCTATTTAATTAAGTGCCCTGTCGTTTTTCAAGTTCGGTCGTGCAAAAAATAAAAATCAGACATGAAAAACAAAGGAGTTTAACATATTTGAGTGTGACATTTATACTAAGTAAATTAAATGAATAAGTCTATTAATATTTAATGAGGTATCGTCCTCTCTCAATAAAAAAAATGAATGAATCTATGTACATAAATTTTTTTTCCTGTAAAAAAAAGAACTTGAGTATGAACCTGTGTGAGTAAGAGCTCCTTTTTTCTCAAGTATCAGTTCAAACTTCTTTCAGAAAATACCATCACCTGAATAAAACAATTAAGCATCAAATTAATTGAACAACAAAACAAACTAATCAGCATCAAATTAAAACTTTCCTGTGTTAGAATTGCATTTATTTGATGTGAGATTCTTGAGGATGGAGGCGTTACCTTGCTGCAAATTGGACAGGTTTCACTTCTCTCCATCCACTCGTATATGCAACCCAGATGGAAATGGTGATTGCATTCGGTTAGTATCATCGGATTTTCAGACTCATATTCTGTCAGCAAACAATGCTGGATAAGTCAACATATTATGAAAATATGTGAAGTTAATTAATACATATTATGAAAAAATTACCTTCCAAGCAAGTAGGACACACATCTTCATCATCAGCTGAAGCATAAATGTAAGAATCTCCGATTTCCTGCGAGGGACTAATTACAGATAATTTTTGTTCTGCCTGAACTTCCCTACTTCCAATTTGTTGTTCTGTGACTTGGTGCAATTGTTCTGCAACATATTCGCCCTCCTTGAATCCTTCGTGTTGGTTATTGGAG
This sequence comes from Flueggea neowawraea, assembly GCA_948243855.1. Lineage (NCBI taxonomy): Eukaryota > Viridiplantae > Streptophyta > Magnoliopsida > Malpighiales > Phyllanthaceae > Flueggea > Flueggea neowawraea. The sequence continues at coordinate 1,225 of CAODLS011806229.1, read as the reverse complement.
ATTATTTGATTGGAACCAAATGGCAATGTTATTGAATGAGTCAAGAAGGTGTCAGGTTGTGCATTGTTTGGTGCAGCATCGTGGTCTAAAGTGGCTGCCCCATGATTAATCCTCTCATCTCTGGTTAATAACTTTGCATACTGCAAAACAATTTTTTTAGACAGGAAATTCAACTTCATTACTAAGAACTGATAAACAAAAAAAACTTCATCGCTAAGAAGTAAGAACGATCATGCTCTAAAGTCGCACATACAGAAGAGGGGGGCATCCGTCTTATTCCGCGAGATCAGACAGAACCAGAACGTGAGCTGCCTGATTCGCCGACTTTTTAACAAATTTACATATTGTAAATTCTTTCTCCTTCAACCTCCTCTTCTCCGACGAACAAAATAACTACCTAAAACCCTAAACCCGCAACGCCTCTCCTCTGCTCTGTGCGCAATGGCGAAGAAAGGTGGAACCCATAACAAGAAAAAGAAACAAAGCAATAAGAAAAGCAAGAAGACTGGACCAAATGCGGTGGCTATGAAAAAGATTGCTCCAAAAGAAAACCCTTTCGAGACAATATGGTCACGCCGCGACATTCTCGGCAAGAAACGCAAGGGGGAGGAGCTCCGCGCCGGCGTCTCCCGCTCCCTCGCAATCGAAAAGGCACCAACTCTCTCTCTATAATTCGTTTCACTTCTATCGAATTTAGTTTCAATTTATTGAATTAGTTTTGTTTGGTTTTGATTTTGGTTTGGCAGAGGAAGAAGACGCTGTTGAAGGAGTACGAACAGAGCTGGAAGGCTTCTTCGTTCGTAGACAAGAGAATTGGGGAGAAGAATGAGGAGCTTCAAGAGTTTGATAAGGGCATCATGCGGTCGCAGCGTGAGCGGCAGGTAGGGAATGTTTATTTACTGATTTTTTTTTCGTGAATGTTTTTTTTTTTGTTTATTAAGCTTATTTGGTTGTTTGAATTGTTTGATAGTTGAAATTGAGCAAGAAGAGTATGTATAACTTATCTGATGGAGAAGAAGAAGAAGAAGGAGACAATGATTTTGGAATTCCCGGGCTTGGTTCTATTTCAGGCAGGGATGATTTTGAGGATGATTTGCCGTTTGATGATGATGGTGGTGATGATGATGAAGAGTGAAAAAAGAAGAGTATGTATGGATTATGTTGTGTGCACTTATTGCATTTTTTGGCTCATGCTATAACTTGGAAATGTTCTCCTTTGCTTTGC
>CAODLS011805911.1:0-14837 GCA_948243855.1 Flueggea neowawraea | reverse complement strand
ATCATCCTTACCATGTTTATTTAATCCCGAATAACTGTCAACCTTGAAAATAATTACATCGACATTTGTTCCCAAATAAATTCTCAAACTTACTATATAATGATTATTCTCCACATTTTTCAAAGCATATTATCAAATCCTCAAAGCCAGATTTCTTCAACAAAGTCACCTAAATTGAACCATCATCGTAAATCCAATTTGTATGAAATCATGAAACTCCACAGAACATAATAGAATCAATTGTTACTAACAGAGATATCACAATTACCCAAAGGGTAAATCATCTATATCAATTTTTTTAGCTCCAATAAAGTCAAACTCGTAAGTTAATCCATATTCTCACAATCGACTTTAGATCATATTCGTAACTATAATCTTTCAGCCCCGAAAGCCAATTATATATATTGAGTCCAATTTAACTCCTCAAGTGTTGTTCATACATTCCATATTATCTTCATGTTTACATTACTCCCTACAAATCCTCATCATAATTGTTAGCCTCAAGCAAAATTGTCAACCATCGAAATGATCATACCAACAATTGCCTCCAGAAATCTCATCACCTTACTAATGATACTTACCTTTGAATCAAAGAAACCGTCAATTAGATTTGTCACCAAATTAATAATTACATACCACTTTTACTCTTAAGCAATTTTACTAACACATTTAGTGCTTACCTCCATTGTCATGTATTAATATCAATCTCCATTCAACATATACTAAATATCCTCAAAAGCCAATAGGATCAAAATATCGGCCTCAAAATTATTCCTTTATCGAACTGATCGACTTCCAAATAATAACCATTTACTCTGCTCTTGTATTGACAAAACCATAGATGAATCCATTATCTATACTCTTAGTACTCCAAAGTCTGTAGTACTTCAAGCACCGTCTCACTCCAATTAACACCAAGTCATACATATAGCATGAAATTTAAACCCTGATCTTAAGAAATTTAACTCCAATACACCACGGAAAATTATCTCAATAACCAATCATCAATCATTACCGAATAGGTCTGCTAATTCCTCGTACAAATTATACTTAGTAATATCCTTAAGCTTCCATGTGCTTAACGTTCTCATTGTACCATTTTATTTCTTGATATCAAACATCAAATCAGTCTCATAAATTATTCCCATTAATAACAGATCTGATACGAATCTCTTATTCCTCAAACTCTCCAAAATACCATAATTCGAACACAAAAAAATTTTCGATCTCAACCAAGCATGAACTCTTTGTTCATATGACATAACAAATCTCAAAACTTCACTGAAGTAACTTTAGATCACATCACGCGACCCCAACTAAAATATTTAAACCTCAGATCAATTTAGATAATCAGAACATCTCACACTACAGAATATGGTAATATGCTACTCAGAAGAATCAAGAACCATCGACCAAATTTCCCCCAACAAATCTCCTCTAACAAGCGTACCACCACAAAGTGTCCAATAAGGATTAAAGCAACAGACAGAAATCATGACACCAAAATCGAATGAATGAAATATATACAAAGGAGTTCAAAGATGCGGACATATCAAACTATTTCGGTGACTCACAATGTTGGTCCATATATATGTCCATCACAGACAAACAATGCACATGTACGGATATCAGAATGCTGGCATCGAAGTATCCCTACATCAACAGGTAAGCGGAACGGATATGCAGATGTCAAAATGCAGATGATTGCCACAGTACCAACGAAATACTCAGAACAATATACAAAACAAATACTCAAAGAGATCTACAGAGGCAAATTAGACTGACTTGATCAAAAATACCTAAGCTCCACAACTGAACCAGACAATATGGAACCTGATGCTCTGATACCACCTTTGTCACGACTCAAAGTCGAGCCGCGACCGACGTACAAGGCGAACCGTTTATGGAAGCCCGACTCATCTTGCACAAGCCTCGGTGAATAAAAACTACCCAGATTCATATTATTAGTCGGCTTATTTACCATATTAAAATAGTTTAACGAGATAAGTTTTCCGAAAAAAATATTCCCGAATATTATTAAAATATAGTAATAATACCAAAATACTAAATAATAGTTCAAGTAAAAAACGGTAAACATTATTTAACAAATACAAGTCCATAACCCACTACCCGGTGTGGAGCAACTAACATAACAGAAAACTCGGCCCGAACAATAAGGCACTCACTAAGAACGGAAGAGTCAAACGTCCGCTATCAAGATCACCTGAAAAGTAAAGTAGAACAAAGACAAGAAAAATAATAGGGTAAGATTTTCTAGTGAGCAGATAACACAATAGAGTGGCACATGCTCATCAAAAAAGGTTTTGAAAATGTTTTTGAAAACTACCACATGCACACATATAGCCAAATAATATTATATATATATATATACACACTTGTATATATAAATAAATTAGTTCAAAATCAACTTTGCAAACATTTTTGCATATAGAGCAGACAACAGACAATTATTGTAATTATTTAGATGAAGAAATTTAAATAACATGTTTACTTTTCCTCAAATCCCAAAATAGAAATTTTTTTCCTTTCAACTATACTCAAATATTTTCGGAGATAAATACTCAATCTATTTCAAATATGATTTTTAAATTATTTTCAGACTTGAATACCGTAGTATTTTCAGAGTCAAAAATCTAGATATCTTTTAGAAATAGTTCCAAACATTTCAAAAGTGTAGTTCAAAATATTTTTCTGAAAAGCATTCAAACAGTATCAGAGTATATATATAATTTATATACATATATATAACAGAGTCATAATATGGGACTAGAAAAGAGTATATATGCAAAGGGCACATAATAGTATTGTGGACTCCACCACCAGAACAGAGCATGCATCTAGCCAGATACATGGTCACCCATTTACCCGGGCAACGAAGGTCTTGACAGAGCATTGATATATCAAAGATTACGATGCATCGTAACAAGGTGTCCCATATCAGAATGTTTTTGCCAGAAACATTGAAATATTTATTCAAAATATTCGAAGTACAGAACAGAGTATTTATACCAAAATGCAATCACTTTCAGACAAAACATTTATTACAGAAAATCCTTTTATTTACTTCAGAATAGAAAGTCCATAAAAATATATTTATTTCAGAAAAAATCATTTGTCTCAAAATATTCTTAAGTCCAGGAAGAACAATTTCTAGATAATATACATTGAAATCCATAACAGAATGTTTGTTACAAAAATTAGAATAAATATTAAACCATAATATTTATTTTCAAAAACCATCAAAATTCTTAGATAAAATTTAATTTCCACAATAGACATTTTCACATACATTAGATTTTTTTTAGGAATTTCAATCATTTAATTATTCCAATTTCATGCCAAGTTCAACACAACAAAAATATATACGGAATTTAAAGGGCACAACCTACGTGTCTAAAGTGCTACCACACTCACCTGGACACCGAGCAAAGAATCCTGAGCACGATTCACCGGTGAATGACTAGTCACCTCAGAAACCACACATAGCTGGAACAGACAATACATACACAGATCATACACGGTACTGTGGCTATATCAAAATACGTGCAAATGCATATGCAAACTCGAACACTCCAAAAAACCCCAAAAATCTATTTAAGCCCAAAGTCTAACACGATTATTCAATTATTACACCTCGATGTAAAATTACATATCAGTCCTTAAACTTTGAAAAATTACCATTTAGTCCCAAGACTTGGCAAATTACAATTTAGCCCCCAAAATATACTAAAGTGACCAACGAGTCCTCTAAATAATCCAAACCTCCAAATAAGTCCTCAACCACAAAAAAATACAAATCAGTCCTTAACTCATAAAATTACGAGTTAGTCCCCAAAGTATTCTAAAATTACTAAACAATCCTCAAATATTTCAAAATATTCAATTCACTCCTCCATATACTCCAAATTCCTTTTTTTTGTCCCTAAATACACAATTACACAATTGGTCCCCTAGTTTGGCAAATTACACCAATGGTCCCTAATTTCGCTCCACTCAACCAAAATCGATTCCAAGCATACCATTCACTTTCTAACACCCTCTAGAACATAAATCAACCATCAATAAGCATTAAACATCACAAAAATCCCTTCTTTCTCTTCAAAACCGTAGCAAACCCTAAAACCCAAATAAACTCCATCAAAACTCCAATAATCTCATGATTTCTTGTACAACCAAGCCCTAGCAACTTAGATATATCAAAATCCCTCTCATTTCATCCAAAACCACCACCAATTTGGACATGCAACACCCACTCCAACCCATTTCACATTCTTTCCAAGAACAACCCACAACTCATGAAGAATGACAAGAAAATCAAGTGGGGAAGAGAGTCTTACCTTAAAATTAGTAATTCACCAAGGAGAAGCAAGGGAGAACGAGTTTGGAGGGTTGGGAGGCGGCTGGAAGGTGTTTGAGAGAAGAATAAACCGAAGTGAGGCGGCTAGGGTTTAAAAAGAGTGTAGCGAACAAGACACGGTTTGACAAATAAAGACACGGTTTTGGTGGCTAAGAGTGTAATTTCGTCCGTGTCTTTGGAGAAATTACTACACGGTTTGGGTACATTAAGACACGGTCCCAAGGGCTGACCGTGTACTCACCAAGCATGATTTTTCTCGCCCGAAAACATTTCAATCGATCGCTCAATCATTCCACAAGATCAATGGATCATAATCCAACTTAAATCCATCAATTTAAATCACCCAAAACATCGATTAAAGGTTCAAACAACAAATCAATTATCAAACTTGAACATACGCACACTCGAACACCATCAAAATGGACGAGATGTTATAGGTGTGGCCAAACTTTTCATGGGATTATTAGGTCTGGTCGAATTTTTCACACATAAAAGAGAGAAAATTTGTGAGACTAGACTAGTGATTCTTAGTGCTAATACACGTCATCGATTCAAGCAAGTTCGTTCATGGGGATACCTTTAGGCACGTTCGAGTAAAGACAACGTGAAAGAAAGGAGATTCAGATTTTGAATTCTAAAAGCTACTCTAATATTTCCATTCGTTCGAACCAAAGAAGCGATTTTAAGGTAAATATTGCTAACTTTAATCGTGTATGTTGATGTTCATGGATCCTTGATGGAATTCTAGGTTTTAAAGGTTATTTTTTTTGTTTTCGCTGCCATGTATGTTTATGAATGTCATAAAATTAGTCACGAATTCGAACAGGTTCCGCTGAAGCAAGTGCTTGAGGTAAAATATTGATCTATCATTATTTAAAGTAAAAATTCCATGTCCTTCAATATTTAGTTTCAGAGTATGATATAACTGTGATGGTGTATCTACGGTAGTATGATGGCTACCCGTTGCCACAGAGATAATTCACCATCTTCTTAGATGGGCTAATGGTTGGCTCTCGCTTGGGCAACGAAATAATTTTATAATTCATTATGAACGACAATTTTGGCTTTTGTGCTGACCGCATTGCTGATTTATAAGAAGCCTTACACAGTGAAGACCAAAAGATCTTGGAGATGATATACCTACAATACAAAAATATTAAATTGGTTTGTAAAATTTTTTTCTTGTACTCATTTTTATTCAGGACTAATGAGACCAGTTTGTTCTTGTTTTGTACATTTTCGTATCTGAAAATAATAAGTTGTTCTCTTTTTGTGCTCATTTTCGTATCTAAAGAAATGAGAACAATTTATTTTCATTTTGTACTTATTTTATTGTGCGGTCAAACTTTATGGTATGTGATCAACGCGTGGTCAGCACGCAGGTAAAAGGTGGTTAAAAAGTCAAATTTCACAATTTTTTAAATTGCAATAAAAGATGATCTATTTCTGTATACATTTTGGATGCTCATACATTTTAGAAATTTAAATTTCTTTTCAGAATGTTTGAGATAAAATCTGCCGAGTATTGCCCTTCGTGCTATTTATTAAGCAATTTTGACTTCGACAACAACACAATTACAAATAGGAGAATAATCAACGATGAGATAAATATTGTATTTATCATTTATAGTAATTAAGATATTTATTACGCTTAAGAGGTATTACTAGAGATTTAATTTTATCTATAAGAATTTATAAATATGGATCTCTCCTATATAATTGTTAAGTGAGTTGAAGTAAATGAATGAGATATTCCTATGCATGAATATAAGTACGCTTGTTAGATTATGTAAAACTTTTCGGGCTCTTTCGGTAAGAACAACTTCTAGTAGTTTGTGAATTTAACATATTATTAAAAGACGTATTCTTTAGTTTTTTACAATATAATCATTATATAAACTACACAAAATTCATAAAAAAAATAAAATGCTACTCTTTTCAAACAAACCCTTCCTGTGTTCTTTCCTTTTTTTTTTTTACTCTATTTAGTTATTTGTAAGAACGCCTTTTTCATAAAAAAATACACTGTTTTCAACAATTTTTTTCCCCCATGAGCAGCTATTGCCCTTCATGCTATTTTTAATGCTGTTTTAACTCTTCAATAAACACAAATAGGAGAATAATAAAAGAGACCAACTAGAAAACATGAACTGTAGTTCAGAAGAAAAGGCCATAATAACAAATTGGATGTGACGTACGTACGTACACATGTTCTGAAACAAAAATTTATTCCTTTCATGCATGCAAGTAGCAGTGACTGGCTTGTGAGGCAGCTTCCTAACAACTATTATTATTTTATAGAATATGCAAGCAACGACCAATAAAATATAAGCGAGACGAACTTTTCAGGAAGATTAATCGTATCCAGTGCATCTAGCTAGATCAGATACTTATGATATATTATGTTAAGAGGCTTTGTTTTTTAAATGTGCTGTGGTTGTTAATTAGTTGGTTATAGCTTGCCAAAGTGCTTAGTCAATATGGTGTCATTAAATTTAGTTAATAATCTTCTAACACTATACTTAATTGATATCATGATTATATTAATTACAACAAGTTCTATTAAATAAAGTTTATAAAAAGCCACGGGTCACATTTTTGTACGTGAATTGGCATTGGGTGGGTTACAGACGACTACAATATGTTATTTGAATTGAATATATCTGCTGAATCCAGCTATCATTCACCTTTTAAGATTGAGAGGTAGAAGCTATTGGATAAGACAGGCATAAAGTACTTCTATAGAGAAACCAAGCCCACTTTGTGATTACTCTGCCTGACATAAGTAATAAAGATGATCTGAGATCTAGAAATACAACTATTTTGTAACGAATGTGAAGTGGACACTAAATAGTTGATGTAAAGCTTCTTGTCCAAAAACTACTGGATTGTTGTGGTAAAGCTTCTTGTCCAAAAATTGTTGGATTATGCTGGTAGCTAGGATTTCCATAATGATGTTTTCTATGATATAAAGAAGATTACGATTTACAACAAGCAAAAAGAATCAATTTTATTTTGACTAGAAAATGACATGAACTGCTAGACTTTTTCCTTTTTTTTTTCTAGTGTAAAATGGGTTTCTTCAATATAAAATCTCGAAGTAAAAGTGTCATGCAAATACCACCTTTAGAATCACATAAAGGGTTGGTTTGGGGAATTTCCATACTGTGTATATAGTATATAGTAGTCTTTCCAGCTTGTAATAGTAAAATTTAATGATGATTTAAGTATTTTTTAATAAATATGTGAGATTTAAAATTTACCCTTGTTGAGATAGTGGGGTTTTGAGATTGTACTGAGAACAGAGACAAAAAAAAAAAAACAATTTACGCATGCTAACGCTCTTAAAGTGATTTGTGGTTGGAAAATATAGTCTCTAAATACTATTTGTCCAAAACAAGCAAGTGTTGTAGTTAATCTGCCATATATTGTTGACAAGAAATATACTGTGAGCAACAAACCCACAATATAATCAACTAATCTAATAAAAATAAGTTAATTCGAGTGTTTAAAATATTATTTAAAATGTAGATGCCATTCTTTGAAGTATAAATTTGTGAGAAAGTGAGAGCAACATTGAATAGTACATTTATTGGATCAAATACATACATGGACCGTAACTAAGTAGGGCAACAACTATAGTAAGAGTATAATGGCAATATTCTAATGATACTAGGAGTAATTGACATGTTTGCTACTAGTGTTCCTCATCATCCTCTCTCAAACTTCATGGTCCATGGATTTGAAGTTTGTCCTTGAAGAGCAAAAATTGGGTTTGCTACAGTTGTTTTATAAGAGCATCAATATATTGACCTCTGTTAGTATAGTTTGTGTGTATTGTCCCACATTGGAGAGAAGAGAACATCAAATTTTGATTAAGCCCAAAAACAAAATTAAATTTATGTTCATGTTCAGTTATGCAGTTAATTTCGGTTCATGTTCAAAATTAAATTTTGACCAATTTTTCTGCGGTCATGTCTTTTCAGTCTACGGTTATGTCTTTTCAGTTACACACCAAGACATGTCTTTTCAGTGTCCGATCATTTTTTTGTTATAGCTGGACATGTCTTTTTATTATAACTAGACATGGTTTTTTCATTATAAGTGTCTTTTCGTCTTCTATATATATGAAGAAGTTCTCAATAGAAGTTTCATTGTCTGCAAACAATAAAACTTACTTTATTGTATTCTGAAGGTGATTTTGTACAACGTTGGTTGTAGTTACAATGGGGACAAATAAACACCTAAAAGATAATGTTCTTCATGCTTCAAAGTCATCAGAAATTTCCCATATCATACTGTGTTTTCCTAACAATTTTTAGGTGTTTATTTTCTTTATTACCACGGAAAACCATTCTAATTCTGCTTTCAAAGTCATGAACCAAAACTTCATGAAACTTGATTGTTTTGATGTTACTAACTATACTCAATGGAAGGATAAAATGTTATTCTTCCTTACTGCTCTGAAAGTTGCATGCGTGTTGGATCCGAATTTGCCACAAATTCCAGTCCCTTCTCCTAAAGAAACCAAAGATATCATGGTTGCGTGTACAAAACATCAAGAAGACGAACTGTTATGCTGAGGACACATTCTCAATACTCTTTTAGATCGTTTATATGATTTTTTTCACATTGGTTCAATCCCTAAGAGAAATCTAGAATGATTTGGAATTCAAGTACAACACTGAGAAACAAGGGGTAGATAAGTTTCTTGCACTACAATTTTTTAAATTTACTATGGTTGGTCATGTTTCTATTTTGGATCAAGTGCGTGAATTATAGATTTTAGTGTCCAAATTGAAAGATTTGAAAGTTGATGTTGGTGAACCGTTACAAGTAGGGGCTATAATTGCCATACTTCCTCCAACTTGGAATGATTATAGAAATAAATTGTTGCATTCTTCTGAAAGTTTGACTTTAGAGCAACTACAAAAACATCTCAGAATTGAAGAAGAAACAAGAATTCGTGATAGTAAGAGATTCAAAACATAATCTAGTTCCAAACTAAACTTTGTTGATGCCAACAAGTATGGAAATAAATCCAAAAATAAATTTGGAAATAAGAGAAAGTATTGTGAGTCAAGTTCTAACAATTATAATTCTAATTCCAAGAAGAATAAGACTTGTTTTTACTAGAAGAGGAAGACACTTCAAAAAGGAGTGCATATTTGGAAGAAAATAAAGAAAGATCATGTTGGTTCTAGTAATAAAATTGATATTATTGAAGAACAAGAGAAATAATTACAAGCTCTTATTGTTGTGGTTTATGAAATGCAGATTTCAATGGTAACTGAAGTGCATATGGCTTCTATCTCCAACACCGATGATTAGTGGTATGATTCTGGCACAACAGTTCATATATGCAATGATAAGAATCAATTCAAAAATATGAAGTCACTGTTGAAGGACATAAAATGTTGATGGACAATCATAATGCTGTGAAAGTTCATGGCACAGGAACCATCGACATTCATTTTACTTCTGGAAGGAAATTGACTTTAGTCAAGTTCTCCATGTACCAGAAATTAGGAAAAACTTATTTTTGCAACCTTGTTTTGTAAGGAATGATTTAAGACTGTATTAGAATCTGCCAAATTTATCCTTTCAAAGAATGGGGGATTTTTTGGGAAGGGATATGCTTGTGACAGAATGCTCAAACTTTCTGTAAATTCTATTAATAATAATAATAATAATAAGAATGTTTCCATTTATATGATTGATTCATCAATTTATTTATGGCATTCATACTTAGCACATGTAAATTTTAGGTCACTTAAGTTTATGGCTAAACATGGTTATATATCATAAGAACATGATAACCATGACAAGTGTGAAATTTTCATTCAAGCTAAGATGATTGAATGACCCTTTTACTAAGTTTGAAAGAATTACTGAAATTTTACAAATTTTTCATTCGGACATATATTAATTGAATCGGCATTTGACTAAAGGAGGAAATAGATATTTCGACACTTTTATTGATGATTACTCTAAGTATATTGATGTCTATCTTATGAAGCATAAAGATGAAGTTTTTGACAAGTTTAAGTTGTATAAATCAAATGTTGAAAATCAAAAAGAAAATAAAATAAAAATGCTTAGAAGTGATAAAGGTGAATAATATTTTCCCACAATATTTATTTCCTTTTTGTGAAGACTATGGAACAGTACATCAGAGAAATGCACTTTACACTTCTCAGCAAAATGAATTGGCTGAGAAAAATAATAGAACCCTTGTAGATATGGTGAATACAATGTTGCTAGGTTCTAAGCTATCCTACAATCTTTTGGGAGAAACATTACGTAGTACTTACCATGTTCATAATAGAATACCCTCAAAGACAACAAAGACTTATCCTTCTGAATTATGGAATGATAGAAAACCAAATTTAAGTTATCTTCGGGTTTGGGGTTATTTAGCTTTTTATAGAGTTCCAAACCGTAAAAGAACAAAGTTAGGGCCACGAGCTCTAAAAAAGTATATTTGTAAGATAAGCTAAAAAATCCAAAGCCTATAGGTCGTTAGACTTTGAGTCCAATCTAATTTTGGAATCTAGAGATATTCAATTTCTTGAAAATAAAACTCGTGATGATTCCACAGATGAGTCAACATCTAAAACATTATAAGGAGTTATAGATAAAACCAATATTCCTAATATTTTTAGTTCTCCTTTAGTTGTTTATAACAAAAAAATAAAGTTCAAGAATAAGTAGAAATAAGGAGAAGCCAAAGAATTAGAAAAGAAAAGATATTGGAGCCTGGTTTCATTTCTTCTCAAGCTATTATCTTCCTTGTGGAAGGTGATAGAAATAATAATGTACTAAATAAGATTATTATTTTACTAAATGTAAAAGAGGATATAACTCCTAAAATGTATAATGAAGCTTTGACTTTTTGGAAAGAACCTATAAATGATTAAATGGATTCTTTATTATTAAATGGTACATGGTTTTTGGTTGATCCACCTCCTAATTGTAAATCTATTGGATGTAAATGGGTATTCAGAATAAACGATGGTAAACTCTTTAAAGCAAGGTTGGTGGCTAAAGGATTTCGGCAAAAAGAGGGTGTTGACTATTTTGATACTTATGCTCCTATTGCTCGGATTACTTCTATAAGATTGTTGTTTGCTTTAGCTTCCATTTATAAATTATATGTTCATCAAATGGATGTTAAAATAGCTTTCTTAAATGGTGATCTTGATGAAGATGTGTACATGGAACAACTTGAGGGTTTTGTACTGCCGGGAAATGAGTATAAAGTATGTAAGCTAACAAAATCATTGTATGGTTTGAAACAAGCTCCAAAACAATTGCATGAAAAATTTGATTCGGTGATTTTAGAATATGGTTTCAAGCATAATGGTGCTGATAGATGTATTTATTATAGATTCACAGAAAATTTTGGTGTAATTATATGTATTTATGTGGATGACATGCTTATAATAGGTACAAATATGGATGGTGTAAATGATCCTAAGACTTATTTTTCCTCAAAATATCAAATGAAAGACTTAGGTGAGGTAGACAAAATCTTAGGTATCAAAGTTAAGAGACATAGTGAGGGTTTTGCACTTTGCCAATCTCATTATATTGAGAAAATATTAACCAAATTTAAGCATTTACACGTTGAAGAGGCAAATACTCCTTTTGATGCTTCTACTCATTTGACTGAAAATTCTGGTAGAGATGTTGCTCAAGTTAAATATGCTAGTTCTATAGGAAGTCTAATGTATGTTATGCATTGCACTAGACCTAATATAGCTTTTGCAGTATGTAAGCTTTTGAGATTCACTAAAAATCCAGGAGTAATGCATTGGAAAGCGATAGTAAGAGTTCTTGGATATCTTAAAAAGACCAAAGACTTAAGATTGTTTTACAATAGCTTTCCAGTTGTGTTAGAATGTTATACTGATGCTAATTGGATAACAAGTACTCATGACAAAATGTCAACTTCTGGATGGATTTTTATATTAAGAGGCATTGTTGTCTTCTGGGCTTCCAAGAAGCAAACATGTATAATGCATTCGACCATGGAGTCAGAGTTTATTGCCTTAGCAACAACAAGTAAGGAAGTTGAATGGCTGAGAAATTTGTTACTAGATATAGAGTTGTGGCCACAACTGATGCCATCTATTTCCTTGCACTGCGATAGTCAAGCTACTATGTCAAGAGCGTTCAGTAAGATATATAATGCAAGTCAAGGCATATAAGTCTAAGGCATGAATATGTAAGACAATTAATCACTGAAAGAATTATAACAATCACCTATGTGAGGTCTTACAAGAATCTAGCAAATTCGTTCGCTAAAGCTCTATCAAGAAACTTAGTAAGGAGTATTGCTGCTGAAATGGGTTTACAACCCTTCAACTAGACTTATCATTAGTGGGAACCCAACTTTTATATTATTATTACTACTATGTTAGAAATTTAATGGGTAATAACAAGTTAGTGATAAGGGTGTGAGTGCTAGGTCTTGCTAGTTAGCAAGTGAGTACCATGAGTATAAGAGGATGAGTGTAGTACAAACACTCTTAATGAAGTTATTTCACGTATATGAGCATGAGGAGTGGTGCCGCTTCTAGCAAAGTAAATAGAACTTTGTAAATGCTCATGAATTTAGGATGTCGCACATGGCCTTAATAATGCTGGTTATTATGAGAATTTCTTTAGAAGTCATAAGTAGCAATACATGTGTGGCAATTTCGATTTAGCAGAAAGAATCACAGTTTAAGCTTAGGTCATTTGTGATTTTGCCTATATCTTGAATTGCCTACACTAACTAAAGGTTTAAAACGAAGGTTACCTTTATGTATGTGTCTAGCTACGTCTTTGACTATATCAAACTCACACAAACTAAGTAGGGGATTGTAGGAGTAGTTTATGTTGAGTATATGAGTGTGTGTGGGTTAGTCCCATATTAGAGAAAAGGAGACTCTAATATATGTTTAATATTGGTAGATTTCTAATCTTTCAAATTGGATGGACAAAGAAAATGGTTTGAGTCTAAAATATATATATTTAAGGTCTTTGATGGCACTTGGTTCTAGAATTTGGCTGATTTCTGAAACTATTTTCAGTTACGCCCTAAAAGACATGGTTTTTTGTTGCACCCATTCTTCTCAATTGTTTTCTTTATGTTCTTTCGTTTTTTATAATTAAAGAGGTTCTCAACAGAATGTTAGATTTGATCCGCAAACAATCAAATCTTGAACTTTGTTGTATCCTGAGAGTGTTCTTTGCACAACCTGCTTGCAGTCGTAGTGTGAGCAATTAAACACTTAAAAGACAATATTTTTCACTCCTCAAAGTCTCCACAAATTCCTCATTTCGTACTTTATTTTCGTAACATTAACTAAATGTATCAGGGGAAGAAGACAACAAAAAAAACTTTTTGTTGTTTTTTTTATAAAAAATAGGAAGATGATATGGTGACTATATTATAGTGATTAATATGGCAGTAAATTTATGATTGCAATTTTAATGAATAAGTGTTTATAGATATAGATAGTTGTAATGATTTGAAATAACTTTACCATCGGTTATATTATCACAATTTTTTTCAAAAAGATCATGTGTGGGGTAATTTCCACATGCATCTTTCTAGGGAAAAATACAAAAGAAGGTCTAAATTTAAATACAAAAAATTTATGAAGCTCAAATTTGCATTTGAAGCGTAGGCATAGCAACAACATTTTATACAGCTATTTTAAAAGACATCATTAACTTTTTATATGGATGTTTTAAAAACTCTGTATATCTTACATTTCACCTAGGTTTGCACGCTCCGATTATAGGTCGAAGCTGCCACTCACAGAAATAAATAAGCTTCTTCCTCATTCTTTTTTTTTTTCGATTTCAACACCCCAAATCAAGATTTAACACTCACAAAAAAAACAAATTAATTACAAATCTTGAAGAATAAAATTTGCAATCATCTCGGATTTTACAAGTTTTTTTTAAAAAACTCAAGGAAACAACAGAGTCAAATCATCTGCAGCAAAAATTACAAGAGATTCATAACAAAAAAACAGCTCAGTTGGCAAAATTTCTTGCCAATTTTCTCTTTCTGGAGTGTATTCAGTCAAGAGTGCTTGGAATGCATTTCGGCCAAAAGTCGTTATTGTTCCCTGGTATAAATTGGTTTGGGGAGCTGCTCATATTCCAAAATATAGTTTTGTGTTGTGGCTGGCTTTGCAGGGACGGTTAGCAGTGAAGATTAGGCTTGCCAGTTAGGGATTGCTTTCGGATGTAAAATGTGTGTTCTGTTTGCAGGAGCAGGAGACTACTGACCATTTGTTTTTTCAGTGCCCATTTTCACAATATGTTTGGGACCAATTATTGCAACATTTTGGCATTAATCGCAGAATCTCACCTTGGAGGAGAGAAGTCAGCTAGTTATCTCTTAAAGCTAGAGGTAAATCATAGTTGAATAAAGTGTGACGAGTGTTGTTTGCTG
>CAODLS011805484.1:0-32591 GCA_948243855.1 Flueggea neowawraea | reverse complement strand
CATTCATCTTGGATTACCAGGTGTGTTTCTTAAACTTATATTGTTTTTGTTGTGTCATTACCTTTGCATATAATTTGAAAATTACTAAAGGATCGGTAAATCTTAAAATTTGACTTATGTGGAAACCTGTTTTTGAAATTTATTACGCGTCGTAGTAAATGTTTTGTTTGGAATTTTTTATGGTTTCTGAAATAAATATTTTGTTTTAATATTTATGAAGGTTTCGGTAACAAACCCTTTGTTTTGTATTTACAGGTATTCATTATTTAGAAAATGTTCTATTTGGATTTAAGAATATTTTTCTGCAAGATGTGTTTGTTTTTGGAATTAAGGGTATTTCAAAATAAATACTCTATTCAGCATTTTGAGACATTTTTGCTAACAAACATTTCGGTTAAACATTTGATATGTTTGAAGAACAAGATGTATGTTCAGCATGTTACCTATTTGAATATTTTTAAATAAATATTTGCATATGTTTTCGGTACATACTTCGATATGGGACACCCACGTTACGGGGGTAAACGTAACTTTTGATATACCACAGTGAGAACTCAGTTACCAGAGTAGTGGTAACACTTAGCTATCAGGGCAGATGGTAGCATGCAGTTACTAGGTTAGGTGGTAACCCGTGTGTAACGCAACACACGTGACTATTTCCTGGTGGCGGAGTCCACATGTGAGACATTATAATGGCGGTGGTCCACATATGAGATACTTTAGTGGCGGAATCCACGTATAATCTAGATTTTTTATACTAGTCCTATATCAGATCACTTTGGCATGAAATATGTTGGTTGGATACCAACTTCAGCGAGTCTGTGTTATTGCTCATTTTTCCACGGTGTATTGTTTTGTGAGCCTGGTGAGGCATATCTTACTGGAGCACGGTGACTGCAATGATCACGAATGTGTCGAGATTAGTATCTTCTCAATTACATCCTTCAGACCCTTAGGGTGGACAGAGAGTACTATTTAGAGCCCCTAAGGTTGTCAGTTGTTTAGCCCTTCTGAGTCGGGTACCATTTGAACTTTTAAGGTTGCTAAATCATTCTGATTTGATCTAGCCAGCACAGTTATAATATAGCATGGGCATATGATCAATGATCATCAGCTCTGTGTATCATTTGGAATGACATCTGAATTGCATGATTTTTGACTTTGAAAAAGATTTATGATTTTTGACTCTGAAAGGATTCGGTATTTCTCTCTGGAAACCATTTGGTATTTCTTATTGAAATGATTTGAAAATTTCTTTGAGATTATCTTGAATTTATTTTCTGTAAGTGTTTTGAGAAAATATTTTGAAAGAAAGTATTCGACTACTCCATATTCTGAAACTAAGTATTTGTTTGAGTTAAGTATTTACAAAGCTGTCTGATTGTTGTCTTCTTTGACTGTGAATGATTTTGAAACAGATTTCAAAACTATGACATTATATCTACTGTGTATACGTATATACACCTATATTTTCATGTGAAATTTTCTAAACATTTTCAAACTGTTTTTGTGAGGCACATATGGGGCAATCTGGAGTATTGTTTTCTCAATAGGGATTCTTACCCCTTTCTTTTCTGTCTATTCTCTGTACTCCTATTTTTCACCTGATTTTGGTGAGGCACTTTGGAGATTTATTCAGTGCCCTTTCATTTGGGCCTAGTTATTTATTTTGTTAGTTGCTCAACACCGTTATTCTTATGGGTATTTAGTTCTGTATAAATATTTAGTATTTAAATGTGATTTCTTATATACAAGCATTTTATCAATATGAAATTATTGTTTTTAAGAAATTTGGATTTTTATTTTATTATTTGTATTTAATGGATTTAGTTTGGATTTGAAATAAATTAGTTTTAGTTCTGTTCTCCGAGAATTGTGAGAGATGGGCCGGGCTCCCATAGACGGTTTGCCTTGTGCGCCGGTCATGGTTCGAAAACGGGTCGTGACAGAAGTAACGCACTCACGTGGGTGTTTACCTCAGTTTTTTTTATTTTGTTGGGGGAAGAACTAAGATGATGTTGGTTTTGAACGTAGAAAGAGATCTAGAACACATTCATAATCAATAGATTGTCTTGCATTTTATAGTCGTGTGTTCATTATAAAAGGGCAAGAATAATTGTTTGAAAAGAGACGTACACCATAGGATAAACTCCTATGTCAATCATAAAATTGATCAAATGCTAAAATTGAGAGACTTTAGCATATTTTATCTTAAAGCTAGAAGTAATCATATTCAGGTGTGGATTAAGGTTAGATGGCAAGATGCATCGTAACCGAAGCTTCTGTGTGGTGTTGACAATCTTGTATAAACATGCACTCCTCTAGAGAAGGAAAGAACATCACATCGCATGATCATACCATGTGCATTATATATATGATCATAGGGATGGAAAATATTGATAAATGATCTCATTTTCTCTAGCGTGAGACCATGTCGTAAATATGTGGTTCTCGGTACTACCTACCCTTAGAACCCTTAGCACATTCAAAACGTATAGTTGAGTTTCGCTACTAGCTTGTCGTTAATGGTCATGATTGATTTGACCAAGCGTGACATGCTGAGCAAGTGAACTTGGCTATGTGAATTGTCTAGTGTAAGAGGAGAAGTTCAGCTCTAGACGCATTTGAAATACTCCCATATGTTTGCTAAGCCGGCTCTTATGTAGTACGTCAATGATGTGTGAACTATGAGTAAATCTTTCGTGAGATCAAGAAGTTCAAAAGTAGCAATTTTGTGGTTACGAACTAGGGGAAGACATACATTCCAGCAGTTTGCGTTGTTGTTGCATACACTTTGGCATAATGAAGTCGTTCTACGATGGACGCCTTCTAGCAGGATTGAGATATGAGTTGTTATATAAGCCTTATAGGTGTATAACAATTACAGTCTCATTGTATGTTGGTCGAGGGTTC
Organism: Flueggea neowawraea; assembly: GCA_948243855.1. Lineage (NCBI taxonomy): Eukaryota > Viridiplantae > Streptophyta > Magnoliopsida > Malpighiales > Phyllanthaceae > Flueggea > Flueggea neowawraea. The sequence continues at coordinate 29,678 of CAODLS011805484.1, read as the reverse complement.
TATTTGTGTCTATGACACGAGATCATAATCATGATTGGCAGTAGTTCTATCATGATCCATGACGTCATGTACGAGTGTGAGATGTTGTAAAAAGAAGTTTGTCCATGAAGGGTGAACCAAACCCGGTCGGTCAAGGTGTGAACCGAGATCAATTGGTAACCCCAATTGAGTTGAGAATGGGATGGGCTTGCATTAAGGCCCAAGAAGCAAAGCCCATAAGGGTTTGTTTATAAAACCGATTTAGGGTTAATTTTTTCCATAAGGAAAATTCCACAAACATAATAAAAAAAAGAGAGAGGGAGAAAAAAAAGAACTTTCTTTTCTCGCATAAGAGAGTTGCCCCTCTCCTTTCTCTCCTTTCATTATTCTTCATCAGTTGTTGATCCTCATCACGTGTGGCATCTGGACTGCGAACAAGTCGGGTACTCCCATCGACAACTCGATTGTGGTTTGTTTGCGAAACCATCATCAAAACTCAATCTTGACCTCCAATGTCCCTTGCTAGTCTAGTTGTTTTTTCCACTACTATCGAGATAGGTAACTCGAACTCGCCTCTGTATTGTTACTTGGTTCGACCGACATAGATTCCATCATTGGTATTAGAGCAGGTACAAATTTACATGTTTTGATTGTAAATTTGTGTTGGTCTCTGTCTGTAATGCCTAATGTGATTTATTATATTCAACTTTCTGTTTTTATAGTTTGTTTTGATTCTAGTCTGTCTGGAGCTTAAAACTGAAAGTTGAAATTTCGAAACTCCGACACCACTATGGAGATCAACAACCTCAAAAATGTAACTGCCCAAGTTTCATAGCGAAATTCCACCATGAAGGCCTTCAAATCGGTGGAAATCTGACTTGAAAATACTGAGTGAGGCAGTGCAGATGAATTTGTTCATCTGATCTGTTAAGGCTGACGTGTCGAGTTTTAATTGGCTAAAGCTAACCACATGGACCATTCATGTAACGATACTTGGTAGAGGTAAGATCTTATTTTTCATCACATATAAAACCAACTATTAAGGCAATAGTGTAATGATTTTTCCCATAATGAATCGAAGAAAACGTCCAATACAAATAGAATACACCAAACCAGGAATCTTTACATGTGAATGTTTAAGGCCTCATCTAGTTTTTCAAACAAACCAATCATGAAGGTCGATGTATCTAAGTAGTCCATTTTGCCTGCAAATGTATCCACTACGTGCATCCGATAATGATTAAAACATGTTACACAAAGTTGCAGAATTATGCCTTTAGTTGATTGAATAACCGATAGAAACAAAACAAATCAATTATTCTATTGAGAAAATATACATACTCTCTAGAATTCAGAATATTCATTGCACCTTCAGAATATACATTAAATACTAATATGAAATCAAAAAGTGAATGTTTAAACATAACTACGTAAAGACTTTGATCTTGTATCTTGTCTTAAAAATAAAATCATATACCTACTAAAATACATATATATACTATAGTGCTTTTACACATGAGAATAAATACTTTGAAACTATCGAGAATGAAAAATATTCTATTTACTACGGTAATAAATAGAATATTTATAATGCCGACTTACAGTTTGACACTCGCCACAAGATGAGTGTAGAAAATAGTGAAATACTCATTTTGTATTATTCTATGTTTTAAAATTATAATTCCGAATGGAATTAATTAAAAACAATATGAACTAAAATAAATAAATCGAATTGGCAAAATCGCTAAATTTGAAGAAGCTCATAATCACTATCTGCTCCACCATCACCAAATTTTATTGACGAAATCATCATTAATATAAAAATGACCAAAGTAAATCATATTTTTTATTTTTAATATTTATTATCCTAAAATTGAAATTAATTAAACCACGCGTACGTACGTGAAGAAACCTCAAATCGAATTTCGAAAACTTGAAAAATGCAAAAATTACTATGGGCTACAACAATATTAAATTTGAATTGGAATTTTCATGGACTTTAAAATGACTTAAATTAATTAGCATTGGTTTAACAAATAAATTTTCATTGTAATAAAATCCTTACTTGTCAAAAATAAAAATAAATTTGAAAAAGTATGAAAATGAATTAATCGTTTCGAGTGAGCTTATTTGTTAAATTTTATACAACTCCTAAATTATGTAAAGTTATTGAATAGAGATAGAAAGTAGAGGGGGTATACACGAATAATTTTATTTGGTTTGATAAGAGTTGTACACTTTCATTCTTCTAGATAACTTATAATACGTCAAAGAAGTCGATATTTTCAGGCTTTTATATATATTAATGTATTATATGATAATTTTTTTATATAGTTATATTACATTTTTCATCTTTTATCATTGCTATTTGTTTGGGATTGAGTGGATTGAAAAATTACCTAGGATCCAAGAAACACAAACACCAGAAGGTGCGAAGTTCTGACTTCATAGATAAAACGAACTTCCAGTAGACTTTCCCGTGATTTTTGTGTTTAACATAATAGAGCCGCTACATTTGTTGATCCCAAGTTGTGTCGCACGAGTATCCTTTACTAAGTGTAAAAGACTAGCATACGGAACGAACGTCCACCATTTTATTTTGACATCCGTTTTCTTTATCTTTTAATATTTCTTAAGTTCCATACTAATGACACAGACTTTTAGGTGATTCTAAATTAATTACATATTTATTAGATTAAATGGTCAAGTATTTCAACTTCAAATTTTCTTTATTTTTACGCCTAATACATAAGCCCCCCAAGTTGCGTGTTTTCTTCTCCTAACATTTTGAGCTTCTTGTAGGTCTGTTTTACCCCCTGAATTTTGTTAAAGTATAGAAGTCTGATGCTGATATTGACAAAAAATGAAAAAAACCCCTCCTTCCTTGAAATACTCTCCACTCACAATCATTTCCTTCTTCTTGTTACCCACAATAAATGCACCTCATGATGAATACACGTGGCATTTACAAGTTGGGTTGTTGTTCTGATAAACGAGGCACACTCTAAGCGTCAGGAATGTCAGAGACTCTGACGTAAGCAAAGTAGGTGGCGTGTGACAAAACTTGAAGAACACGCCCCCAAACTTCGAAAGGCAGAGAGCCGAGAGAGCAACCTTCGAAGCGACTTGTTCGGAAGGGACTAAAATGTGGGCTTAGCCAAGAATTTAGAGGCAGTCTTCAACAACGGTGCACAAGGAGACGCGGAGCAATTTACGAAGCACACAATCAACGTGGAGGTTTTTTGGGGCACACCATCGAGGAGAAAACATGGGACTTCTCAAAAATGGAAGACGTAGGGAGAAAACATGACTATCTGAACCAGAAAATCAAGTATAAAAAGGGGGATCACTACAGGACAAAGGATGCACAAATCAACACCGTTATTATCTTTATTTTTTCTGCAATTTTTCCTTCAAGTAGCATAGTTGTCTTTTAGTGCAAAGACTTGAGTTCTTCTCATTTGCATCGACCATGGACTCGATAGGTTCTTTTGAGTCAAGTGTAAGCTCACAAATTCTCTCTTAGATTTAATTACAAGTATTCAGTCTTATTTTATTCATTATTTATTTATTTGCTACAATCATTCAATTGGCACGTGTGAAAGTCCTAATCCATTAGGCGACACCGAACCACGTATAATTTCTCACCCTTCGAATTTCATCTTGACGACCGTTCGATTGTTCGAGAAGCACCACACGATAATTGTTTTTGGCGGCCACAATGGGAGATATGGCAAGACGTGCTACATGAAAAGCTAATCTCATAAATCCAGAAGAATATTCTCTCTAGGAGGCATCCCATCTTCATGAACAACTTTTGGAAGCCCCTCGAGAAAGTGAAGGATCCAAAAGCTCTGAAAATCAGGATCTTATGATCGCACACTATCTAATGTTGCGGCAACAAATATCTGACATTTTGAAAAGAATGAACGACACTATGGAAAAGATGTTCCAAACCCACAAAAAGGATTTGGGGGACCACATTGATAAGCAGGTGTCACATCTTACTCAGAGGGTGAGTCAGGCTGCAGCTGAACCCACTGAAGAGGAAAAGGCACTCGTAAATGCTCTAGCAGGCAAACAATTTGATGAGTTCCTAATGCAAACCAATGATTGGTATACGCAGGTATGACACGAAGGCTACTGCATAGTAAGGGATCTCAATAGCCTAATATTTACACACACCCTCAGGCAACAATTAACAAAAGAGGTTGAGATAGCCATGGAAGCTCGAGCCAAAAAAGGGAAACGCCCTATGGCTAATGAAGTGCTAATGAACTTCTCGGTAGAAACTCCCACAAGGACCTCAGAGGTGCCCTTGGGTTATCCTTCGGTGATAACCAACGAGGTGTACGAATCGGTCCCACCTCATATTCCACCAGAGTAGTTTTGGCCGTTAATGCAAATCCACGGACTAGCCCTTACCATGGATATGCGGGCACTGAGACCCTAAATGTGGGATCGAGTAGGATTAATGCCTTCTCAACTCCCGTGTCTAATGTCTCGATCCCACTGAACATCTTCCTAACAAATCTATCCATTTCGCTCATCGGAGGGCAGTCTGGATTGTTGAACAGAGCCACTGCAGTACCATATCCATATCTTCCTCCCTCGGCGCATCCAAACTCGGTCATGCCACCATATGGCACATAAATTTATGGAGGTATCGTCTTGGGAGGTCAACCGCCTATTCATTTGGGAACACAACCCTATGGTGGTTTTGTCTCCAAAGGTCAATCGCCCACTAATTCTGGAGTACAACACTATGGAAATCTCATCTCTGGGGGTCAACTGCCCTTCTCATTTGGGTCTGCAACCTTGTGGAGGTCCTATTTTAGGAGGTCAATTGCCTACCCATCCGGGACACAGCCTTATGGTGCGCCCTCGGGAGGACCACCTCTGACTCACGGGGTCACGCAGACTCCGTACCTTGGGGCTCAACATCCACCCGGAGTGACTCAATAAGTGTTGGCCAACATGATTGAACGTATGTTCGACCCACAACCGCAATAGTGAATCACTCGGTTTATCATAAACCTTATCCTGACTACATTGACAGGGACTACCATTTTCCTCGGGGGTATAAAGTTCCCGAGTTCACGTTGTTCTCAGAACATGAAAAAATGTCAGCTTTTGAACACATTGACCACTTTACCTATCAGTATGGTGAGGTTTCCAGGAACGATTTCATGAAGTTGAGATTGTTTCCAAGTTCGCTCACGGGAACTGCATTCAACTGGGACCTCAACCTCTCACCGAATTGCATTTTTATGTGGTGGGACATGCAAAATGCATTCCAGACACAATTTGCTCGGAGTGATCAAGGGACCTCGATAGTAGACCTAGATAGGTTAAAGAAAAAAGAATAGGGAAATAGTAAAAGAATTCCTAACCAAGTTCTGGCAAGCCCAAATTCGATGTCAAATCAACTTTTTCGAAAGAGAATTCCTTCAAGTTTCAAAAGACGGCTTGAACTTCAAATTGTCAAAGAAATTTGAAGGGATGGTGCTCTAGGATTTGTATGAGCTAGCAGAGAGGGCAACTCAGTTCAAAAGCATTGTCAAGGAAGAATGCGTAAGGAAAACTACAACCTTAGGCAACTATTATCAGGAGGTCACGCTTACTGACGTTCCAACGAAAGAAATTGACTATGTGGACAAGGCGTTGATCGAAGTTTATGTGGCCGAATACGTCAAAGGAAAACCGTTGGTGTGTCATCATTTGGCCAAGAAAAAAGCTCAAGCTCCCACGAGGTTTAAATCGAAGGAAAAATAAAAAGTATTCTTTCGATTTGGACAAGCCCGATTTGATCTTTGGCAGAATCTTTAAAAACAATAGAATTCTGTGCAAGGGTAATCATAAACTTCCATCGACTGAGGAACTTTGAGGGAAGATATTTTGTAAATGGCACAGTTTGTCATCACACTCTATAAATAATTGTATCATTTTTCAGAATATAATCCAAGACTTAGTGGAGTCAAAGGAATTACAGTTCCCTAATGTGTAGGAAGTGATGGGCATTGATAGTAACCCCTTATTGCAAAGTATAGAATGTGATGTAATTGATATGTTTCCTTATGCGCATGCAACTTCTAGAGCCTCAAAGGCCACTCGGATGGCAGTGGCACTATTCTATCATTTGGTGGATATGGGCGAACTCAAATTCCCATGCATCTAAGACCTCTCTTTCAATGTGGTTTGCAGGTGGCACCTCTCGGATCTACACACTACTGACAAGTGTTGTGACTTAAAAGTTTCTTGAATAAACATCGGGATTATATCTAGTACAACTTGTCGAATGAAGAAGAGATAACACTCGACATGGGTTATCCACGAGAACCTAGTTTGACTATAAATTTGCCTTGTCACAATCCGTTCACTCAAGGTTCAGGGAGCTACGAATGCTACAACTTATGACAGGAGCAAGAATGTGGGAAACGCACTAGGATCAGTTCCCCCAATCTATTAAGGGCAGTGCCTGTCCTTACTAGAGGAAACCACAACCAATGGGAAAACCATGCCTTTCGAGGTATGTATCCCGAGAAAATGGTTTTCTACAACCCATGTGCAGAGAGGCTGAGGGAGTTGGTGGTTACACACCAAGTGGCGTGGAATGTATGCCAACCGAACGAGCATTGAGAGCATGTGTACGAGCATACTATGTGCACCTTGGACACCTAGTATGGTGCTCTTCGAGTAGTTTGGTATGTTACTCCTTGAGCTACCCAGTGTGCTGTCGCTCGGTATAACACTCCTCGACCATCCCTGTGCGCTGCCCCTTGATCACATTGTTGGGAGAAAAGGAAATAGGAGGAACGAGACCTCGCAAGGAAGGAAAAGCAACCTTGCATAGCAACTTTTGATCCAAAGCCACAAAAATTATGCAAACCTAGACACCCTGAAGTCGAGGTTTGGAAGGAGGTTGCTGCTCCAAAGAAGGGATCCCCGAAAGGGAAGAACAAGCCTCTTAGTTCTACCAAGCTAAGTAAGTCATAGAGAATAAGGTGGTATCGATGCCTAGCGATGCTTTGAAAACAGGCAGAGAAGATCCCAATGGGGAAAGCTTGGGAGGAGCCCATAGCGAAGGACGATAGTCCAAATAGTCCTCTTGAAGTTGACAAGACACCCCCAGAGATAGATTATGAAACTGATTTCTCGAAGAGTAACTTCAAAGTCATTCTTGATGATTTTTCTCCTTTTGAGGGTCCCAAAACAGTGGACTATAATATGTTGCTGACCCTACCCGCAGTTTATAAGGCTTTGCCAGGACAATCGACAACTCATTGTGGAAGACACAACGGCTTCGACAGCCGAAGTGGCGATGGTCAAGAAGAAGAATTTGAAAGCTTTAGCCAAGACACCAGGTAAATGTATTCAATATGGAAAGCCTAATATATTTAACGGGGTCAGTCTTAAGCCCCTGTATGTGAAGGCAACGATTAATGGGTCCTCGTAAGCCAAATCGTAGTTGATCGGGGTGCAGCTATAAATCTATTGCCTTTGAAAATGCTCTCCATGGTAAACAAAAACCTGAGACATTTAATTTATGTCCACACTGAGGTAATGGGTTTCGCTGGTAATGCGACCTAGGTCAAAGGAGTATTTGTCGCCCATCAAAGTGGTGACGAAAGAGTCCTTGGCAGCCTTTTATATCTTCGACATACATCCTTCTTTTAACGCCTTGATCGGTCAAGATTGGTTGTATATAAATGTACATGTCCCCTTGACTTTGCATTAGTGGATTATTTTTGGAATGGAGATAAAATTGAAACTATTTACACTAACCCTGACACAAAATATGTCGAATCTTATGTGATCTACATTGGCATTTTAGTTGAGGAGCTCATCCCATTTTGGCGAAACCATAGCTGCCAGGCAGTGGACATAATACCACCGGTCAACGAACCTCTGGAAGCAACCAGCGAAGGAAGAATCCTATTCCCGTCTCAAACAATGTCGTGAGAACTCAGGAACAAGGATAAAGAGGTGGTGATTATCAAATATGACACCGCGTCAGAGGAGACTGTCTACTCCCCATTTGTTGACCTCAATGAGATAACGTCGAGGAGTCCCATCCGAGTGCAACAAGTGATGGTCATAGAGCGAGATTAGCAAAAGACCTACCAAAAACTCATCTTCGATGAATGAATCCTACAAGGACTTGGAAGGCATGACATTTACCAAGGACTCCATGCAACAGATATTGGTCTTCATGAATGAAGCATTGATTCATGGTACAAAGCAACCCCCTGTCAGACACGTGTGTGAGTTGGGCTGTATTGAAGAAATCCCAACGGGGCTCCGTGAAAATGGATAGGCAAGATTATCCTTAGCTCGGGAAGCAGAAGATATTAAGCCATGAGTACGAATCAATGATCCCCTTGAAGAAGTTAACCTTGGGAGTGAACATGAACCTCGAATTACTTAGGTAAATGGTCTTCTCGACCCTACTTTTAAGGATGATTTGATCAAAGTCCTCAGGGTGTAAAAAGATTGCTTTGCATGGGAATACCACAAGATTCTAGGCCTCAATTGGATGCTGGTAGAACATCACCTCCTGATCAAGGAAGGGACGAGACCGATTCGGTAGGCACCGCAAAGAATGACAGGTGAAATCGTGGCTTTGGTGCAGTAGAAGATTCACAAACTTCTCAAGGCTGGCTTTATTCGAACATCCAGGTACGTCGAATAGATTTCAAATATTGTGCCAGTCAAAAAGAAAAATGGTAAAATTTTTGTGTTGATTTTTAGGATCTCAATCGTAGTACCATTAAAGATGAATACCCAATGCCAGTCGTCGATATGCTTATCGACAACATGGTTGGGTTTCAGGTATTCTCCTTTATGAATGGTTACTCAGGATACAACTAGACTTACATGGCCTAGGAAGACATCCACAAAACAACTTTTTGATGTCCTAGATCTCTCAGAATATATGAGTGGGTCGTCACCCCTTTCAGCCTAAAAAATAAAGGAGCCACATGTTAATAGGCAATGAGTGCAATTTTTCTTGACTTGATCGGACAAGTTCTCAAGGTGCACATCGATGACATAGTAGTCAAGTCAGTAAATCTCGAGAAACTTTCAGGATTTAAGACATGCGTTCCGACAAATGAAAGCCGATGGTTTAAAATTAAATCCTCTCAAGTGATTTGTTGGTGTGTCGGTAGGAAACTTCTTGGGTTTCCTGATCCACAGCCGAGGAATCAAATTAGATAAAAGTAATGCCAAGGCAATAATTGTTGCCAAGCCTCCTCGAACTAAAAAGGAGCTATAAAGCTTCTTGGGGAGAATCAATTATCTAAGGCGTTTTACCTCTAATGCTGCAGGGAAAACCCGTGTATTCTCCCTATTAATGTGACTATGAGGGACTGAAGAGTTCATATGGAATGTGGGTCACATAGAGGCTTTCGAAGCCGTGAAGGAATACCTATTGAAACCACCAGTCATGGTTGTTCCAATCCCCGGAAAGCCACTCAAACTGTATATCGCGGTAGGACATAATCAATCGGGTGCTTGCTAGAACAAGGAAACGAGGCAGCGCAAGAAAGGGACATTTTTTTTATCTAAGTAAAAGTTTGAACAATGCCAAATGTAACTACCCTTTTGTAGAAAAATTATGTTTTGGCACTGTATTTCGCTTCAATAAAATTAAGGCATTATTTTCTTATCTATACAATTTTTGTTATTGCACAGTCTGACATATTAAAATTCATGTTAACAAATCTATTGCTCAAAGGTCAAATTAGCAAGTGGAGTTTGGCTTTAGTCCAATTTGATCTCATTTATGTTTCAAAAATAGATAAAAGGGCAAGCATTAGCCAACTTTCTCGTAGAGCATCCGAGCCCCGAAAAGGTAGAACTTCCCGTCGAAATAGCCTATTTTGGTTTGGTACCTTGAAAGTTATATTTTGATGGTTATGATACAAAATATGTCCAAGGGATAGGCGTGACTTTGATTTCCTCAAAAGGGATACCAACACAAGTATCCTGCCAATTAGTCAAGAAATGCATTCATAATCGAGCCAAGCACAAAGCTTTAATCTTAGGACTCGAACTGACTCGAGAACAAAAAGGATAATTGCAATGATGAATTCCTCAATAAGTGTTTTTAATGATTTGACAAGTTTCTTGTGTTCTTCGATGTCCATTAGTTCCAACACATTCCACGTTCATCGAATGAGATGGCAATTGAGTTGGCCCAGCTAGCCTTCCGATGTCACTTGTTGCATCCAATCCTAGGAAATAATTTGACGATAGAATCATGAGTTCTCTTAGACAAAACTAGGACAACTTAGGTTTACAACACAATTTTACAGTGAAGAGGCAACTGGCAGGAAGAGATCATAACAGCCCTCATAAATCCATCCCACGTCGGGAGGAATCCCCATCTAAGACACCTCATAAAAAATTACACCTTAATTGAAGGGCATTTATTTCAAAAAGGAAACGATGGGATGTTATTACGATGCGTGGATATCGATGAGGCACTTCGAGTTATGGCAGAAACACATCATGGGTTGTGCAGTCTACACCAAGTTGGGGAGAAGATGGCATGGCTAATTAGGCGACACAATTTCTTTTGGCCTTTCGTACGAAAGGATTGCATTACGATGGGAAAGGGGTGCACGTCTTGCCAAAAGCATAAGAATATCCATTGAGTACCAGCAGTCAAGCTCCATTTGGTTGTTAAGCCTTGGCCTTTCGGAGGAAGGGCTATGCATGCCATCGGAGAAATACATCCCAAATCAACTCGAGAACACTCATATGTTTTGGTAGCTATAGATTATTTCACCAAATGGGTGGAGGCCATCCCTTTGAAATGAATCGCGCAGGAAGAAGTAATTTGGTTCATCCAAGAACACATTATTTATAGATTAAGGTTGCCACAGTCCATCACTGTAGATCAAGCCACTACCTTTAATGGCGAACAATTCCAATCATTTTCCAGTTAGTACGACTTCGAGATTGTGAACTCCACCCTATATTATGCTCAAGCAAATGGGCAGGCAGAATTGACAAACAAAATTATCAAGAGCAACACCCAACGCATGATTTCGAATAACCCAAGGGAGTGTCATGACCTATTGCAAAGCATCTTGTAGCCCATCGAGTTGGTTTAAAAATAGGAACTTGAACTCAATTGACTTACGGACACGAAGCAGAATTACCCTTCAAAATCGTGGCACAATCATAACGAGTGCCAAGACAAAACGAGTTTAATCTCATAGATTACCACATAGCCATGATGGTTGAAATCAAAGCATTGGACTGGGATTGTCTGGAAGCCTTGAATTGCATACAGGTCCAGAATCGAAAGGTTGCTCGTATATATGATAGAAGAGTCAAAACGTGCTCCTCCGAACAAAAAGACCTTGTATGGAAAGTGGTACTTCCCCTAGGAAAGAAAGCCCAGTGGCTCAAAATTTGGTCGCCGAATTGTGAAAGGCCCTTTTGAGTAAAAGAGACATATTTGGGAAATGCCTATTAGCTAGAATCCTTGGAAGGGATTCCCATCGTTGCAACATCAACGAGCATTATTTGAAATGATATGTACCATCGATATGGGAGGCCAATCAAGAAATTATTAAAATGAAATTCCTCGAGCTATGGGCTATGTATGAGCAATCAGGGTTATAAAAACAAAAAAAAATAATAAATTCATTTTCGGTCCAAAAACATATACAAAAAAGGGGGCCTAAATACAAAGTGAACTATGTTATGATTAGGAAGGAAAGTGCTTAATAAGGTCAAGTAAAAGCCATGAAGGAGCTTCCATTATTAGTATAGTCTTGGAGTATTGTTCGGTGGTATATGTCCAGGATTCACACGCTTGGATTTCATTTTCAAGCGAGCTTGTTTGTCCTACTGCTCTCATAACCTTCTCTTATAGTTGTTTGGCCTTTTTTGTGCCCTGGTAAGTCTTTTAAAAGCTTGGCCTCATAAGCACAGGCCTCAGCAAGCTCGGTGGACAGTCGCTCGGTTTTCATTACGGCATGCTTTAGTTTAGGTCTCAAGGCCTAGGCTTCTTCCTAAACGGTATGCTTGAGTTCTCGGGAGAATTGAGGGAATCTTGACGACATCTTTTGTATTTTCACCAATTCGTTGAAAACCCACTGTCTGCATTACCTCAAAATTACGGATGGTGATTTCATCTAGATCTGTCGAATAATTAGCACGAGTCAGTTCGAGGAGCTGAGTAGTAGCTTACGAAAAGATCTTGTCACAAAAGGTGCCCAGATCCACAGAAGAATCCAAAATACACTCTGTGAATGCAACTGGAGAAAGGGCATAGGTTTCCAAAAATTCTTAAGGGGTAGTAATTGGAGGAACAAGTTGTTTTTTGGCAAAAACCGACAGTTGTTCGATTGGCGGCTCTTCTACCATTTGTAGACACTCAACTCATGCCTCAGTCAGCCCCTCTCCAAATCCTTATCGATGCTTAATTGACTACTCCCCAACCCCTTGTGGTTTCTCAGGTGGTTACTCTTTAACCTATCTTTGCTTGAGTGGTGGCACCATGACGTGCGATTGCTCAACTGCTTGCTCTTCAATTCCCTGCTGGTCTATTTTTCAAACCACTGAGGTTGTGTGTGTGGTCTTCATCTCCTCACTTGAATCACTGTCAAACAAAGAAGACTCAGAGCTGTTACACTGACCTTGACGCAAAATATGTTGAATCTTATATGATCTACATTGGCATTTTAGGTGAGGAGCTCATCCCATTTTGGCGAAACCATAGCTGCCAGGCAGTGGACATAATGCCACTAGTCAACGAACCTCAGGAAGTAACCAGCGAAGGAAGAATCATATTCCCGTCTCAAACAATGTCGTGAGAACTTAGGAACAAGGATAAAAAGGTGGTGATTATCAAATATGACACCGCGTCAGAGGAGACTGCCAAATCCCCATTTGATGACCTCAATGAGATAACGTCGAGGAGTCCCATCCGAGTACAACAAGTGATGGTTAAAGAGCGAGGTCAGCAAAAGCCCTACTGAAAACTCATCTTCAATGAATGAATCCTACAAGGACTCGGAAGGCATGACAGTCACCAAGGACTCCATGCAACAGATGTTGGTCTTCATGAATGAAGCATTGATTTGTGGTACAAAGCAACCCCCTGTCAGAGACGTGTGCGAGTTGGGTTGTATTAACGAAATCCCAACGAGGCTCCATGAAAATGGATGGGCAACATTATCCTTAGCTTGAGAAGCAAAAGATATTAAGCCATGAGTACAAGATCCCCTTGAAGAAGTTAAGCTTGGGAGTGAACATGAACTACGAATTACTTAGGTAAATGGTCTTCTCAACCCTACTTTTAAGGGTCATTTGATCAAAGTCCTCAGGGAGTACAAAGATTGCTTTGCATTGGAATACCACAAGATTCCAGGCCTCGATTGGATGCTGGTAGAACATCTCCACCTGATCAAGGAAGGGGCGAGACTGATTGGGTAGGCACCGCAAAGAATGATAGGTGAAATCGTGGCTTTGGTGCAATATAAGATTCACAAACTTCTCAGGGCTGGCTTTATTCTAACATCCAGGTACGTCGAATAGATTTCAAATATTGTGCCAGTCAAAAAGAAAAATGGTAAAATTTCTGTGTTGATTTTTAGGATCTCAACCGTAGTACCCCTAAAGATGAATACCCAATGTCAGTCGTCGATATGCTTATCTACAACACAGTTGGGTTTCAGGTATTCTCCTTTATGGATGGTTACTCGAATACAACCAGATTCACATGGCCAAGGAAGACGTTCAAAAAAAAAAGCATTTTCATGTCTTAGATATCTCAGAATATATGAGAGGGTCGTCACGCCTTTCAGCCTAAAAAATGAAGGAGCCACGTGTTAATAGGCAATGAATGCAATTTTTCTTGACTTGATTGGACAAGTTGTCGAGGTGCACATCGATGATATATTAGTCAAGTTAGCAAATCTCGAGAAACTTGCAGGATTTAAGACGTGTGTTCTGACAAATGAAAGCCGATGGTTTAAAATTAAATCCTCTCAAGTGATGTGTTGGGGTCTCGGTAAGAAACTTCTTGGGTTTCCTGATCCACAACCGAGGAATCAAAGTAGATGAAAGTAATGCAAGGAAATAATTGTTTCCAAGCCTCCCCGAACTAAAAAGGAGCTACAAAGCTTCTTGGGGAAAATCAATTATCTAAGGCGTTTTCCCTCTAAAGCTGTAAGGAAAACCCGTGTATTCTCCCCATTATTGCGACTATGAGGGACTGAAGAGTTCGTATGGAATGTGGGTCACAAAGAGGCTTTCAAAGCCCTGAAGGCATACCTATTGAAACCACCAGTCATGGTTGCGCCAATCCCTGGAAAGCCACTCAAACTGTACGTTGCAGTAGGACATAATCGACCCGGTGTTTGCTGGAACAAGAAAATGATGCAGCGCAAGAAAAGGGCCATTTTTTTTTATCTAAGTAGAAGTTTGAACAATGCCATATATAACTACCCTTTTGTAGAGAAATTATGTTTGGCACTGTATTTCGCTTCAATAAAATTAAGGCATTATTTTCTTATCTATACAATTTTTGTTATTACACAGTCCGACATATTAAAATTCATGTTAACAAATCTATTGCTCAAAGGTCGAATTAGCAAGTGGAGTTTGGCTTTAGTCCAATTTGATCTCATTTATGTTTCGCAAAAATCGATAAAAGGGCAAGCATTAGCCAACTTTCTCGTAGAGCATCCGAGCCCCGAAAAGGTAGAACTTCCCGTCGAAATAGCCTATTTTGGTTTGGTACCTTGAAAGTTATATTTTGATGGTTCTGATACAAAATACATCCAAGGGATAGGTGTGACATTGATTTCCCCAAAAGGGATACCAACACAAGTATCCTGCCAATTAATCAGGAAATGCACTCATAATCGAGCCAAGCACAAAGCTTTAATCTTGGCACTCGAACTCACTCAAGAACAAAAAGGATAATTGCAATGATGAATTCCTAGAGAAGTGATTTCAATGATTTGACAAGTTTCTTGTGTTCTTCGATGCCCATTAGTTCTAACATATTCCATGTTCATCGAATGAGATGGCAATTGAGTTGGCCCGGCTAGCCTTCTGATGTCACTTGTTGCATCCGATCCTAGGAAATAATTTGACGATAGAATCCTGAGTTCTCTTATACAAATCTAGGACAACTTAGGTTTACAGCACAATTTTACAGTGAAGAGGCAACTGGCGGGAAGAGATCATAACGGCCCTCATAAATCCATCCCACGTAGAGAGGAATCCCCATCTAAGACACCTCATAAAAAATTACACCTTAATTGAAGGGCATTTGTTTCAAAAAGGAAACGATGGGATGTTATTACGATGCATGGATATCGATGAGGCACTTCGAGTTATGGCAGAAACACATCATGGGTTGTGCAGTCTACACCAAGTTGGAGAGAATATGGCATGGCTAATTAGGCAACACAATTTATTTTCGCCTTTCGTACGAAAGGATCGCATTACGATGGCAAAGGGGTGCACGTCTTTCCAAAAGCATGGGAACATCCATTGAGTACCAGCAGTCGAGCTCCATTTGGTTGTTAAGCCTTGGCCTTTTCGAGGAAGGGCTATGCATGCCATCGGAGAAATACATCCGAAATCATCTTGAGAACACTCATATGTTTTGGTAGCTATAGATTATTTCACCAAATGGGTGGATGCCATCCCTTTGAATTGAATCACACAGGAAGAAGTAATTTGGTTCATCCAAGAACACATTATTTATAGATTAAGGTTGCCACAATCCATCACTGTATATCAAGCCACTGCCTTTAATGGCAAACAAGTCCAATCATTTTCCAGTTGGTACGGCTTCGAGATTGTGAACTCCACCCTATATTATGCTCAAGCAGATGGGCAGGCAGAATCGACAAGCAAAATTATCAAGAACAACATCCGACGCATGACTTCGAATAACCCAAGGGAGTGGCATGAACTATTGCAAAGCATCTTGTAGCCCATCGAGGTGGTTTAAAAATAGGAACTTGAACTAGCCCCTATCAATTGACGTACGGACACGAAGCAGAGTTACCCTTCAAAATCGTGGCACAATCACAATGAGTGGCAAGACAAAATGAGTTTAATCTCATAGATTACCACACAGCTATGATGGTTGAAATCAAAGGATTGGACTGGGATTGACTCGAAGCCTTGAATTGCATACAGGTCCAGAATCGAAAGATTGCTCGTACATATGATAGAATGGTCAAAACACGCTCCTTCGAACAAGCAAACCTTGTATGGAAAGTGGTACTTCCCCGAGGAAAGAAAGACCAGTGGCTCAAAATTTGGTTGCCGAATTGGAAAAGGCCCTTTTCGAGTAAAAGAGACATATTCGGGAAATGCCTATTAGCTAGAATCCTTGGAAGGGATTCCCCATCATTGCAACTTCAACGAGCATTATTTGAAATGATATGTACCATCGATATAGGAGGCCAATCAAGAAATTATTAAAATGAAATTCCTCGAGCTATGGGCTATGTATGAGCAATCAATGTTATAAAAACAAAAAAATAATAATAAATTCATTTTCGGTCCAAAAACATATACAAAAAAAGGGGGGGGCCAAATACAAAGTGAAACTATGCTATGATTAGGAGGGAAAGTGCTTAATCAGGTCAAGTAAAAGCCATGAAGGAGCTTCCATTAGTAGTATAGTCTTGGACTATTGTTCGGTGGTATATGTCCAGGACTCACACGCTTGGATTTCTTTTTCAAGCGAGCTTGTTTGTCATGCTGCTCTCATAACCTTCTCTTCTAGTCGTTTGGCCTTTTTTTGTGCCCTGGCAAGTCTTTTCGAAAGCTTCGCCTCATAAGCACGGGTCTCAGAAAGCTCAGTGGACAGTCGTTGGGTTTTCGTTACCGCATGCTTTAGTTTAGGTCTCAAGACATGGGCTTCTTCCTATGCGGTAAGCTTGAGTTCTCGGGAGAATTGAGGGAATCTTGACGATATCTTTTGTATTTTCCCTAGTTCTCTGAAAACCCACTGTATGCATTACCTCAAAATTACGGATGGCGATTTCATCCAGATATGTCGAACAATTAGCACGAGTCAGTTCGAGGAGGTGTGTAGTAGCTTACGAAAAGATCTTGTCACAAAAGGTGCCCAGATCAACAGAAGGATCCAAAAGACACTCCGTGAATGCAGCTGGAGAAAAGGCATATGTTTCCAAAAATTCTTAAGGGGTAGTAATTGGAGGAACAGATTGTTTTTTGGCAAAAACCAACGGTTGTTCGATTGGCGGCTCTTCTACCATTTGTAGACACTCTACTCACACCTCAGCCAGCCCCTCTCCAAATCCTTATCAATGCTTAATTGACTACACCTCAACCCCTTATGGTTTCTCAGGTGGTTGCTCTTCAACCTCTCTTTGCTTGAGTGGTGGCACAATGGCGTGCGATTGCTCAACTGGTTGCTCCTCGATTCCCTGCTGGTCTATTTTTGAAACCACAAAGGTTGCGTGTGTGGTCTTCATCTCCTCACTTGAATCACTATCAGACAAAGAAGACTTAGAGCTTGAAAGTCTCACAATGGACACACTCTCCTCTCGATGGATGAGATCTACGATAAATAGTTGTCAAAAGGAGAACCAACGAAAATGATTGAATCTATGATCGAACGAACCTAAGGCTTTCTCATGAGGAACTTGAGCTTCATCTCGAGAGATGATGGGCACAGTGTTGACTCCCTCTCTGGCTCGATTAGCTTCACGAGAAGTCAGGATAGCCGTCGACTGGTCTGCATCATGTGTAGGCTCTTCAAAGGGAAATGTTGTCTTCCCAAAAGTTGAGACGGGCACAATGGATAAAATAGGTGAGCCATGTGAAATTGGGTGACCAATTGCCTGAGCTAAGTCCCATTCAAGTAAGGTCTGGATTAAAACTTGCGGCTTCCCCCTGCGTGGCCATTCGATGTCAGTTTGGACCTGCGAATGAGCAATATGTTCCAAATATCAAAGTTTCAAAGGAATAAAGCCTCTGAACAAAAGACAAATCAAAAGGCACTTATAGTTTCTTGGAGTTGTGGATCCTCATCGACTCGGGGTTGGGACACCACTAGCCATTTGCCCTTTTCCTCGGTAGTCAATCGAGAGGATCTTGAAGGATGTACTGCTAAAAAGGGAGCAACGTGTAAAGCCTTCAAGTGAGGAACATTTCCCCAAGCATCGCCTAGGGAATCTGGAAAGAAGATAATTGTCTGATAAAGACTAACAAGGCATACAGAAGAGGACACTTACATGTGACTAGTCTCTGTAGCATCAAAAAGCTGCAAGAGGACACATTCAAAGGATCCTCTCGAGGCCCAGTGGAAGAAGGGGCAGAAGAAAGAGCTTCGTGAAGACGAAGCCTCTTACTCTTGGGAGAGTCATGAGTATCCTTAAAGGTTCACGTCTCTCTTCGATTAGGAGATATCTCGTGCCTTTGAGACCCCATGGTCTCTGACTTTTGTTCGACAGTTTGCTTCTTTTGCTCAGTAGCCACATTCCGAGCATCTTCGAGAAGATTACTCTTGAATGAAACAACAAAGGCAAACCCATTAAGTCAAAACAACAATGGGGGTTGAAAATCCAAATGAATATACCTCTCCACCTAAGAACAAACACATAATCGAGAAAGACCTAGAGTAACAAATTTATCCCAATAGGGGTCCCACAAAATGCGAAAGGCACGGTAGCTCCAACGTAGGGAATAATTGTCTCGGGAAACGAAATCTCGTCGAGAACTTTCTTCCAGTTGTCCTCCCAAGTTAGAATGACTCTTTGACCATTGTCTACCCTCTTTCACCAGGGTTGATTGACAGTCCAGATTAACAAGCAAGGCACTGATTGGACCAACCCAAATTGTCGATTGCAAAGGTTGGGTGTATACGGTTTAGCGTGGGCATGGAAAGAAATATTGTTGGCATCCAACAAGCCTGATAACAAGGGAAGATCACAAACAGATAAAATTGAATGTCAGACTAGTAAATCCCCTGAGGCACTCAGTGGTCAAATAGGCTTGATGAGTACTGGTTTAAACCCCGTGACTTAAGAGGATGGAAAGGACACCATTCGACAAATGACTATCTCTAATGCATTGTGTCTTTGTTGGCCAGCTATGCAATATAGTCTTCGACAGCAATCCTAGCTGTAGGAATTTCTCCTTTTCATTCGTTGAAAATTGCGTCAGCATTCGGGAAGTAGGCTTCTCCCAAAGCTGAACCAGCTAGTACAGCACACTGGAGATGGTCAATTTCTCATTAATAGAAGCCAAGAGACCAATGTATGCACATGTGAGGATGATCGGCCCAAATTTGACAACTGCATCATTCTCCTTCCATTCGGCTAGAGCCACATCCCACAATAACATGCCCATGAAAGGTCTATTGGACTTGGTGGGAAAAATGAACTTATAGAGGAGGTAAAGATAAAAATAAATCAGCTCATTATATGGAATACTCTCTCCTTTGACAATAGGCTAAATGGTCGAAGGGATCAAGGCGCGCCATAAGAAGATGGAAGCTTGTGTTCCTTACTCTCTAGGTATTGCTTCAGAATGTCCTTGTGCTGATTCATGGACCTCAGAGGAAGAGGGAATCCTGCACGACACACTCCCGAGATGGCTAACATATCACATATGGTGACTGTCATGAAACCTTTCAAAAATTGAAATTGGTTCACCGATGGATTCCAAAAGCTGGTAAGAACCGCGATGAAGGACCAATTCAATTGCAAGGTTTTGGTTGAAAGATTGATTAAGTATTTCAAGCCCATTAACTCCCAAGACTTCCCCATGGTGAGGAATAACCGATGGTTGACCTACGTTTTGAAATTCGAATGGTGGTTGGTCAAGTTGCCATGGGCTATTTAAGCTAACTGAGAAAATTTGCAATCCTCTCGATGTTTCCACTCAAAAGGATGCCTTTTGTTCGAAGTATTTTTGAAGTCGGTAGCCATGACGTTAAGCTTCTCAGCAACAATGGGAATGGCAGTAGGACCAATAGTATAGAAAGGCCCCTTATCGGCTTCATCTTGTTGGACAAAGGGGACCTCCTCCTCGAGAATCACACTTAGAAGTTCCCTCATAAGGATGTTGGGAGAAGTGAATTCTTCAGTGGCCAAGGCATATCAATTGCCTTCAAGATTCCCCGACTTTAGGGATTAGTCGGTGAACAAAAATGTTGATGATGTCAGATCCATTTCACAAGGGGGATGGTGAAACAAGATTGAAGGATGAAAATTGAGGGACGAGAGAACAATGCAACAAGGTTGTTGAAGTGCAGTAAATGACTGCAAATTAGGTATTTATAAGAAGAAAACCCCTAATCATGAAGACTAAACATCGTCAGTAGAACTCGTCAGTCACGTCGTTTCACAGCACTCGACGAGTTCTTTGCCCAGAGGGCATCTGTTACCCGTAATAAATGCACTCATGATGAATACACGTGGCATTTGCAGGTTAGGTTGTTGTTACGATAAACGAGGCATCCTTTAAGCGTCAAGAATGTCAGGAAGTCGGACATAAGCAAAGTATGTGACATGTGACAAAACTTGAAGAACACGGCTTTAAACTTCGAAAGGAAGAGAGCCGAGAGAAACAACCTTCAAAGTGACTTGTTCGGAAGGGAGTAAAACGTGGGCTCAGCCGATAAATTAGGGGCACTCTTCCACAATGGCGGACAAGGAGACGTCGAGCAATTTACGAAGCACACGATCGATATGGAGGCTTTTTCGAGGCACACCACTGAGGAGAAAATGTGGGGGTTCTCGAAAATGGAAGACATGGGGAGAAAAAATGGCTATATGAACTAGAAAATCAAGTACAAAAATAGGGAACACTACAGGACAAAGGACGTACAAATCAACACCCGTTATTATCTTTGTTTTTTCTACAAGTTTTCCTCCAAGTAGCATAGTTCTCTTTTAGTGAAAAGACTTGAGTTCGTCTCGTTTGCATTGACAATGGTCTCGATGGGTTCTTTTGATTCAAGTGTAAGCTCACGAATTATATCTTACATTTAATTCCAAGTTTTCAGTCTTATTTTATTCATTATTTCTTTATTTGCTACGATCGTTCGATTGGCATGTGTGAAAGTCCTAATCCGTCAGGCGACACCGAACCCCGTACAATTTTTTACCCTTCTCGAATTTCGTCCCGGCGACCGTTCGATTCTTCAAGAAGCACCACACGAGAACAGTTCTCAACCTTACCTAATGCATCAATCCTCTATCTCAAACTAACCATTTAACAAACACATGGTATTCATTTTATATCAATAACCATTCAAAAAACAACCTTTATCATTGGATTTTATGGTTATTGGTCAGTAAAGGTAGATAGATAGGGGTCAAATTTTTCGTCCCACAATGAACTGCGTTCTAGAATAAGGGTCTCCCTTTTGTTTGAAGTCTCGACGGTGGTATAGGGTTCATATCTTCTCAAGGGATGGATTATTCCATCTTCTTGTATGAGCTTTTCTGGCAAAGACTCATCTAAGTTATTTGGATCTGGCTTCCCAGATTGTTATAACACATGCCTCTCTCTAGTGGAACCTAGTGGTGTTTAGGTGTAGTTCTTGGTTTTTGAAGGTTTCAATGTTGTTTGAGAAAATTGCACAAAATAGTCACTTTTTCAAACATTAGTTAAAAGTACCCACCCAACTTTTACTAATGCAATTGTAGGTTTTAATATTAATTCAGATTGAACTAGAAATCTATTCGGGAAAGTTAAGCTCGAAAATTCTACAACTTTATACAAAGGATGCATGTCTGGTACCTAAGAGCAACTACAACCGAAGGAAAATGGGGTAAAAGCTCATTTTGCCATCGGTTGTGTCCTCCAACCCAGACGCAAATGTGTCTGGGCACCGTAGCAATGGGTCGCTACAATGCTTATTGTAATTGGTTTTTTTATCACTTTGATTGCATTAATTTTGAGTGGTAATTTATATTTTGATAGTTTTAATTTATGGTATATTTGTACTTTTATCAATCAATATATTCACTAAATTAAAATTAAATTTAACTAATAGTTTAATTTGTTTTTTAATTATAATTAAAATATGATTAAATATGAAACAAATGAAAAAATTGCACAAAACACATGCTCTCAAAATTTAAAACATAAACACAATCATATCAATATAATTTAACATCAACAAAAATATTACACCAATATAAAATTGAAGTTACAATTAAAATATAAAACAACTACTACAAAAATACAACTTAATTTGCCAAATTAAAATTTAATAATCAAGAAAATTAATTCCATCTCCACTTAGATTATTGAAATAGTCGTCAAATGGGTTTGATCCAAAAGGGGGAGGTTGTTGAAATTGTCCTATTTTTTGTATAATTTCGGCTTTTCGAGCTTCTATAAAGGCATGAGCATTCGGATCATTGATAGTGGAGAAGTTATGCATCAAAATCTGATCTTCCTTAAATCTTTCTTTTGCTTCTCTTTTCTTGCTTTTTCAGCCAAACTTTGTTTCTCGAGCGCCAATCTCTCGGTGATTGATCTTTCGAGAATTTTTGTAAGTCTGTGAGTCTCTTCTTAAAGTTTATTGAAAGCTATTTAACATTGTCATTAGCTTTTTTAGTGCTTTCGATTTTTTAGCCTACAATGTCGTTGAGAAGAAGAACCACCAATATCAACATTTAGATTAATTTGAAATGCAGACAAACCAGGAGATTCCACGGATTGGGAATTAGGTGTGGGATTTTCTAACTCCGATGAGAGATAGTTCACGCCATGCTTGCCAGAAACGTTAATTTGTGGATTGAGATCATCTTTACACTTTGGCTAAGGTCTAACGGTGTTCCAAACATGGTCAAACTTGAAACCATGTTTGTAGTTGGAATCTTCCATTAACAATGTTTTTGCTCGATCTAATTGCAAATGAGTTTGAAAATTGAATAAAAATGTTCTTATTATGTATATAAATTACAATGCATAAAATATTTCTGCTACCCACAATATCTTGTTCTGATGCCCCGTTGGGATTCAGAAGCTCTACTTGTCGACTACATCCATTCAATTTCCTAGCGGCCTTCTCAATTGTTTGCATTCGTACTTGAACGAATCTTAGGGTACGCTACTCCCATGAAGTTTTTTTTGACTCATTTATGTTTCTTCAACACGAGACCAAAAGCGTTTTCCAGATTGATGTCTCCCCATAATAGGGTCTTGAGAAATATCAATATAAATTTGGCATTACATTTGGTCTTCTGCAGAAATATAGGCAGTACCACGCAAAGACATTTTGGAAAATGCAGAAGGTTGAGGTGAGATTTGAGAGAAAGCTGAGATGAGATTACTTACAAGATTGTAGAGTTCATATTAAACATAAATGAAATACATTTAGATAAATATGTAGATAATGAGTATCCTCATATACAATTAAGATTGTTGGATGGATTTAATCCTAATGTCAACCGTTGAATTGTTTTTATCTTTTCATAACCTTATCAGAGAGACAGGTTCAGAATCAACCGTTAGATGGATTTCATCTTAATGTTAACCGTTGGATTGTTTTTATCTTTTCAGAACCTTATCAGAAAGGCATCTATAGAATCAGCCATTGGATGGATTGCGTCTTAATGCCAACCGTCAAATTCTTTTTATCTTTTCAGAACCTTATCAGAAACGCATCTATAGAATCAGCCGTTGGATGGATTTTGTTTTAATTCTAACCGTCAGATTGTTTTTATCTTTTCAGAACCTTATCAACAAGGCATCTTCAGAAGCAGCCGTTGGATGGGTTTCGTCGTGATATCAATCGTCAGATTGGTTTTATCTTTTCAGAACCTTATCTTTTATTTTCTATAATTACCATTAAATATTTTTTTCTAAAACCATAAACTTCTTTCTTCTCACTTTTGAAAATAAAATTTTTTAATATCATTGTGATGAACTTCAATATCGGGGGTCCTTCCTAATTCCAAATTGGAAGTTCGTCTTCATCTTCGTCATCATCTTCATCTGATTCAGATGAATTTGTGGTGATGGAGGAACAAATAATATAACAGATCATACACAATAACAACATGATTGTGGAAATTTGTGCCTCAACTCAATAACCAACCCACTCGCTGAGGCTTTATCCCAGGTCATATTGCCATCAATAGTGATCATGAAGCTACAGATTGTAATTTGTTCAGAGATTATTTTTTCAAGAATCCATGGCACAATGAAAATATGTTCCGTCGCAGGTTTCGAATGTGTCGACCTTTATTTTTACGGATCATTGAAGCATTCCGAATCATGATAGCTATTTTCATCAAAGATGTGATGGTCTTGGTAGACCTTGTTTATAAACCTTGCAAAAAGTAACAGTTGTGTTTCGAATGCTGGCATATGATTTGCCAGCGGATGCCACCGACGAATATGTCAAGATCGGCGAGTCAACAACATTGGAAAGGTTAAAGAAATTTTGTCGAGCTATTGTTGAGGTTTTTGTGGAGCAATATCTTCTAACACCTACTACAAATGATATCGCAAGGCTACTCTACATAGGTGAGCAACGAGGTTTTCCTGGAATGTAGGGTAGTCTACACTGTATGCATTGGCAATGGAAAAATTGTCCCACAACATGGGCTGGACAATATACAAGTCGACAAAAATTGTCCGACTATGATCTACGGATATGGCATACATACTTTGGTATGTCGGGCACCAACAACGACATTAATGTGCTGGAATCATCACATTTGTTCTCTAACTTGGCTCAAGGAATTGCTCGTCCCGATCATTATGTCATACAAGGAAAATAATATGATATGGGATATTATTTAGCAGATAACATATATCCCAAATGGTCCACTATTGTGCAAACAATTCATGAACCACGTGGACCAAAGAAGAAGTATTTTGCGATGAGACAAGAAGCGTGTAGGAAAGATATTGAACATGCATTCAGAGTTCTACAGTCGTCACGATTTGTAGTTGCTGCATGCCGAACGTGTTTCTGGAGAAAAAGTGTGCTACATGACATAATGTCTACGTGCATTATCATGCACAATATGGTTGTCAAGGATGAACGTGATCTTAATGCACAAATTATAGAAGTAAGAGAAACGACACCTCCAACGATTGAAATCATTCAAGATAAAGATATTCGATTTCAATAATTTGTTTTCGACATAAAAAAAATCAGGGACAAGGAAGCTCACTATGATTCACATAATGCTTTAATTGAGTATTTATGGGAGCAATTTTCCAATTCAAAAGATCATTGAGATGAATGTATTACTGTTTTTTTAATTATGTTGTACTTTCAATTTAGTTAAATTTTTCGTTTGTGTGGATGTTGTTATAAATTTTAATAAATAAAAAATATATTTTTATTAAACTTTATTTTATTTTAATTGTTGTATTAAAAATATGTATTTTTAATATTTATATGTTATTAAAAATATCAAAATATTTTTGGCTGAAAGAATAAGTGGAATAATTAAATATATGTGTAAGTTGTTAAATAATAATAAAAAAGGAGTTGTGGAGAGGAATATGTTTGAAATATTCTATTTGGTGTTAAAAATAGAGTAGATAGTTGGAGTAATTTTTACTGTAACTATAACATTGTAGTGTAAACTTACTGTATTTTGGTGTTTGCCATTAGAGATGACTTTTTTGCCACAAACCTAGTGACGTAGCAGGACATGACCTTAACCAATGAGGGGCATGTGTCCCTTCTTGGATGTGCCTAAGCTCTTTAGAAAACCACCCATTCATTTCCTGTAATTCTAAACCTGCAAATACCTAACAAACCCTTCACACGCTCTTCACATGCCCTAAGACACTCCCTTACTACAGAACACAATCTCTCACACTCATTTTGTTAAATCTTCATTAAATCAACCAAAGGAAGGGACTTCACACAATTTTGGCCTTACCTTTCCTTGAAAATAGTAGAGACGACCATTTTTGTAAGCCAAACTTGATCTAAAAATGTGACATTTTCACTCTCGATATTGTTTTAGATAAAGATCTAACTTTGTTTGATAAATAGGTGAAAGGTGGGATTTTTTAAGGTTAAATCTTGAGTGGTGTGTAGGAACTCATCGATTGATTGATTAAGGTTTATACATCTTAGATGATTAAATAACAGTTTAACTTGATGAAGATATATATGCAGTTTTGGATCTATTTTGATGAGAATGGGTATTTAGGTACATAAAGTGCAAACATTGTAGTCTTTAAGTTTAAAAATGGTTCCTAATGTAATTAATGATTGATTAACAAAATGGGTTGAAAATGGAGTAGCTAGAAAGGTAGGATCTTTTACGTTGGTTGAGTGAAAACTCAATGTCAAATGCGTTTCATGCTCAAAGGTGACGCATGTCCCATTCAACAATGGAACACTTCCCTCACAGTGTAAGATGGAGATGTGCATGCTTCCCCATGGATGCAAGTCCACCTACCAGAAAATGCATGAATTGTTTCAATATGGGTTCTAATGCTATGTATGGGTGTCCACAGTCATGCCTTAGCCTCGAAAGTGATCGAATACAGTTCACATGAAAAGAGCAGAGCATCTCGATTGTTACGATGATCCATCTTCGAGAGCAGACATTTGAGACAGAGTCCAAATGATTGATCTATATATACTTAACGCATGTCGTCTATTTTTTCTTACATGTTATACTTAGTCAGAATTTTAAAATTGCGACCCTATGTTTCCTTAATTTGTAATACACCCAAAAAAATTAAATTGATTAACAAGTGATATTAAATCAGGGATTCGTCCCTACATAACACATTAATGAGATACTTAGTGGTTTGTATATTATTCGAGTTTGAGAATATTACTATCAGGATTATGGAGATATCTTTGACGTATTTGAAGATGTTTGACCTGAATCGTTAGTGTAGGTGATAATCTATACGGTTCGTACACACGTACATACGATACGGTGCATATAGCTTATGCAATAAATATGGTTTTTTTTAATTTTTTTGTCTCGTTTCATCCTTTGCCCCCACTTTGAGAGAAGAAAAAAAAAGAAAAAAAAAGGAGCAAATGACGAGTATTAGGAAAAGTAAAATAGATGAATCCTACAGGTAAATAGATATTATGTAGGTAGAATACGAATAATAATTTTTATCATCCGCACGGATACAATTTGATGTGAGTATATAATATAAATTATAAATATGAGTAAACATATTGATATACCCGATGATAACTTCCAAGATATGACTTCTCAAACTAAGGAAATTTTGCACGAAACAAAACTCACACTCGCACACGTGAGATGTTGTCCAAAGTCAACTTTCACATTTTTTTTGTACCCAAAAATAACTCGCCAATTGATACCCATCATCATGTCGACTGGACTGTGTGGACTCAACATCCTTCCATTATAAATCAAAGTAAACCAAATTTCTTAAATCCAACACTCTTCACCTTTCTTTCTTTTCTTAGGAAGGAAACGACTTAGAAGCCCACTCAGGCGCGCCCCACATTTGACATATCTCACTTCTTACGACTCACAAACAACACTATTTATCACCCTCAAAACATGTGAGTTTTAAACTTCATATAAGTGTAGATTTTAGTAAATAGTATTGAATAAATAATAAAATTTTAATTAATAAAAATAGAAAAAGTGATGCGGCTCTCAAAGAAAAAATTTACTATATTTGAATTTAAAACACTAAAAAGTTATTATACTCTAAATTGTATTATATTATAGGATTTGTATGATATTAATATTTATTAATTACACTATGCAGAATTTATCTACTTAAAAATTGGTCGTACTTAAACGCTATATTAAATACAATCTCGTAAAATTATGTACTCTTTTCGTCTAAAAAAAATAGACTCATTTGTCTTTTTCAAAAGGATTAAGAATTTATAATTAAGTTATTTAAAAACATTAATTTAGAAAGTTTTAAAAATAGTCTTGATGGATAATTTTATCTCTATAATTCAATACGTAATTAACAACCCAATATTATATGCGTACAAAATCATATAGCTATTAGTGTTAAACTAATAAAAGGAAACAAATATAATTAAGAACGACCAACAAAAGAAAAACAAGACATATGATACAATATTTTATTAAATATTCTATTGTATACGCTGCAGCATCCACGGTGTTTGTTAAGTGTCTTTACTGTCACATGTGAAGACAAATATAATTGACATTTAACGCCTTTTGTGTGTTGTCCGTGTTGTTGTCTATATAAAGCTTTCGGCTGTTTCATTGCTGTGGCCAGCCCTTCTCCAATCTTTATCTCTTTCACGTGAAAATTTATACATATCCACTTTGGCTTCTTCTAGACCTATTTTATCTTTCTCTGATTACATAACCCAAAACAAGTTTCTTTTGTTGTGTTGTATCATTGTTTTTGTAACTTATCATCATCATCATTCGTTATCCAGCTATACATATCCAAGTTCATTTTACTGTCTTTGGCAGATAAATTTGAAGGAGAGAGATCTTTTTTTCTGTTTTCTTTCCGTTAATTGAAACCAATTTCTTGGATACATATTTCTTCCACCTTTCTTCTTCATTTTCTTGGAGTTCTTGGCTTCTTTTCTTTGCATATATTTTAACGGAGAATCGAACTCTCAATCCATTAGTGCTAAAAACGTTATTATTTGTAATTAAAGAAGAAAACTTTGGAGAAAAATGGTTTGTTTGATGTCTAGACAAGGAAGAGAGTTGCAGAGATATGACACAAGGGGTCGCCGCCTTGTTGTTGGGTGAGGATTTATTGAATGCTTTTCTTTTGATTTGTTTTATTTTGAAGATTCTTTATGAGATTAAAAAGTGGGATCATCATGAGTGGCCCCAAAGGCATTTTTCTACATGGATTATTATGGGTTTTTTTTTTTTCTTTTGTGCATTAATCTTGGTAAAAGAAAAAAAAATCAGCAGTGGGTCCTTTTCAAGTACTTCATTTCGAATTGAAGGTTGGTAAGGGTGGAGCCCATTAATATTCTTTACTGATTAATTAAGGCTTCTCTGTCACTTTCTTTCTAATTATTAACATTAAATAGCTTTCTTTCTGCATCTTGATCTTGTTAATTACTTTCATATTTCACCTCCGTAAACTGGAATTTAATCTAATTTTCCCTTTTAAATTGCAGATGCATTCCATATAAATTCAAGAATTGCAGCGATGGTGCTATAAGTGATGAATTAGAAGTCCTTCTTGTCACCTCACAGAAGGGTCAAGGAATGATGTTCCCTAAGGTACATAACTATTTTTTTCTTTTTTGTACATATTGTTTTTAAAAAATATTTTTCTAATTAATCAAGAGGTGTGCACCATATCACTAATGCATTAATTAACTATTTATTGCCTTCACATCAGGGTGGTTGGGAAATTGACGAAACTGTGGGAGAAGCAGCTTCCAGGGAGTCCCTTGAAGAGGCTGGCGTTCTTGGCAACATTGAGGTTAGTTCCCTTTTCCATGTTACTTTTTTTTTTAAATGTATGTAGTGATACATCTATAATAATAATAAAAAAGAAAGTATGTACTTTATACTAATGCTTGTTCTATTATATTAATTGGTTAAACAATTCTCTAACATGTTTTATTATTATTATTATGACAGAGTGAACTAGGAAAATGGAGCTTTCTTAGCAAAAGACATGGCACATTTTATGAAGGGTACATGTTCCCTTTGCTTGTAAAGGAACAACTTGATTTCTGGCCAGAAAAACATGTCCGCCAA
>CAODLS011805476.1:0-15127 GCA_948243855.1 Flueggea neowawraea | reverse complement strand
GATTTAATTTTTATATATGTAAAAGTTCTAAAACTTGGTAGTAAAATTTTTGTCGTCTACAAATGTTCCATTCGAATTATTAAGAGATGTCTCAGAATGTTTTTTTTTAAAAATATTTTGTAATATTTGAAATTAATACTTTGAAATGTATCAGAATTTAAGATTAATTATCATATTATATATAATATATGAATTTGATCAAAAAAGAAGATCAAAAGACACTCTAAAATTTCTCCATTAATTTTTTGAATTTTATAATAATTTATAAAATTTTAAATAATTTTTTATATAATTAATTTAACTAATATTTATTAAACACATTTAATGTACTTTTATTATGTATTAATTTATTAATTAATTAAGGTGAGCTAAATTCATTTAATATTCAAGAGACATATTAGTTTTAATTTTATATTTAATTTTGTAAAAATTTATAGTTTAAATAATATTTTAAATAAAATAAATAATATATTTTTAAATTTATCATAAGAAATAATTCACAATTAAATATAAAATTACAAGTCACTATCGATTGTTATTATCATCATTAGATAAATTTTGATTCGTATAAGTTATTTTATATAGATGCATTCTACAACAAAAAAATATTTAAAAAATCATACTATTTTTTGTCTAAACTATTTTTTTATATTGAAAAAAAGGCAATGCTTCAAAAAAATTTATTCATTATCAATTATATAAAATAAATTTTAAGTACACAAATACGAAAAAAATGTTATTCAGTCTAACTTAAGATCAATTGATTGAATTGACATATCAAAATAATTATTTAATAAAATTATAATATACTTAATATGTATACCGAATAAAAGGTGACACATGAAAACTATCAATCATAATTATTTTATAATTCTTAAATCTTAACAATTAAATTTTATAATTACATGTATTATTTATTTTATATAATTTAAATTTAATTAAATTTTATATTATTTTTATTAATCATAAAATAAATAAGATAAAATACTTCTAAACTAGTATATTAACTAGTCTTAGACCCGAATGTTGTCCGAGATATTATGAAATTATTTTTATCATTTATAAATATTCAAGATTATAATAAAAAGTTCTCTAAAAATAAAAAAAAAAACATAAAAATTGTATAAATATGAAGGTGTCCGAGATTCTAGTGTTTTTTTATATATAAAATTTGAATTCATATCTTACCAAGTAAAGTCCATTAATAGATGTATATGGAGTAATTAGAAGACCAATAACTTGTGGCTTAACAAATAGGCTACTCTCTGAACTTATTGTAATACCTCGCCTGTTCCGATAGGAGTCCTATAGTATTTTGTTGATCTTTTGTGAATCGAAATGTCTGAAGTTAGTTCTTACACTACTCTGTTGAGTTTAGGTGTTTGATTGGTCTCGAGGATGTTGGTGTAGATGGTTCTAAGTTGGGATTACCTTAGAATTTGAGTTTTATATGTGTAGAGCAAGTTGAAGCCTTACAACATGCGTTGTAGACTTACTACGCACATTGATGGCTTACTGGGTTAGAGGACCATTCAGATTGCCTCGTCTATGAGCTCGATGAAGGTTCCACGAATGTTGAAGCATGTAACGCGGGTTGTATGGGTGCAACGCACATTGATCATCGTTTTGGGTTTGAGAGTCTTGAATATGGGTTTGAGAAGTGTTTTGTCCATGTCGACAACACCAATTGCTTGGGGTAGAATGCATGTTGAATATATACAACGTGCGCAATGCCCTTTGTTTATAAATACCCCTATTCCGTCTTCATTCGACCCTCGCCCATTTTCTTACCAAATACTCTCACACTTGTTTAAATCGTTTCTTCAGTGTTTTCCCATCACTCCTAGGCATATGTTGAGGTAAGATCGACTCCCCATTCCTTTCATTTATTCATTTTACTATTGAATCTAGCATTTTTCCGTTTTGGACCGAAATCCTTGGGGTTCGGATTTTCTTGTGATTCTAAGTTAATGGATGCTTAAAGTGGTTAGATTAGACTATATTGAGGTTAAAGGAACATAGTTTGAGCTTTGAATCAACAGATTTGGTGTAGTTTTGAATGGATTAGGGTTAGGTTCAAATTTTGTTTAATTTTTGGAAATGTGGAGTTTGATTCTTGGATTTGCTTATAGATCCTTACTCCTGATGTTGATATTGACCAATGTGGATGATTGGTTTCAATTTTGATTGGTTGAATTGAGATTTTGATATTTTTGTAATTTTTGATCAGTTGAATTGATATTTTATTAGTTTTGTAAATTTTGAAAAGTTTTCAAAATTGTTGTAATTTTTTTGAAAGTTTCATCTAGTTTTGTAATTTTAGAAAGTTGATTTACAAATCTATAAATTTGGAGAATATTAAATAGATTTGTAATTTTGAAAAGTTGGAATTTAGATTTGTAAATTTTGGAAAATTTGAGGACTTGTAATTTTACAAGTTATAGATTGTTTTGCAATTTTTGAGAGCTCGGGACTCTTTTGAGGATTCTGACTGTTTGAAAAAGCTAATTAGCTATCCTAGAATAGTTTGAGGACTATTTTGTAATTTGTCAAGTCTTGGGGACTAGAACATAATTTTCACTGATCGGGGACCAAACTATAATTTTACGTAAATTTTGGATTTTGGATCCAGAGTGATAGATTATCATTCACACATGGATTTTTGGGCGACTAGAGAGTCTGCATTTGCATGGTATGCATTTAGTATTGCCACAGTACCACATTTTGATATATGTTTGATGTACATGTTCAGCTCCATGTTCCTGTCAGCGAGACCAGCCACAAACGAGTGGAGCTTGACTGACGTTTTGCGCTTGAATTTCTAGGTGAGTGAATAATAGCTTCAGACACATTGACTGTGTCTCGAAACTGTACATATTTTTTTGTTGTGTACAACACATATTTGAAATTGGACTAATCTGAGGATTGACTAATAATAAACTGGTTATATGTTTAATCATGATTACGTTTTGAACTGATATATATGTATTATATATATCTACTTTGATTTTGATTATGTTATGCATGCCTTTGATTTCATACTATGTATTAATATGTTTTGATTTTGATATAGGACTCCTCTGTTACAGGGGCAAAACATGATCTTTGGTATACCAATGCTTTTAGAAAGCCCAGCTACCAGGGTTGTCGGTATCCATGCGTTCTACTCCAACACATGATTTGTTATGGATGGTGGCAGAGTCCATATCACTTAGTATTAGTGCTGGATGGACATCTTTGTTTTAGTCTATGTATTTGATATGAGTTTTGACTGGCGACAACAAAGATTTGAATCTGAAAAATGATTTTAAAGCCTACGTGCCTGTTGGATTCTTTATTTGCGAACCTTTGTGAAATGAATTTTCAAAAAACTATTATTTGTATAGTGTGCATATATATATATATATATATATATATATATATATATATATATGCTTGTGGTATTTTTGAACTATTTTCAAAAAAGTCTTTGAGAGGCATGTATGAGGCGATCTGGAGTGTTATGATTTGGATCCCCTTTGTTTCTCTGTATGCTATGATTCTCTTATCATAGGTGCACAGACTTTTGGCTTCGACAACCAGTGAGGTACTGTAGTGAGCACTTGCATTGACATTGCATATACGATTTTTTTATTGCATATGGATATGGATGTACGTTGTGGTAGAGGCTGCGAGAGGCCTAGGTGTTTACTTGATGAGGCCATCTCTCATTCTGTTGTTGATCAGTATGACCAACATGATGCACACAGTTTGCCTGAGGTCTCTGCACCTTAGCCTCAGCAGCAGCCGCTGGCTACAGCTCTGATAGATCCGCTTGAGTGATTCACCCAGGTTCTTTTACGGGTAGAGGCACTTTTGACCGGATAGGCTGCCGGAGGTCAGCCAGTTCCACCAGTGGTTAAGCCAACAGTTGTTCCACCTCAGCCTGAGGCAGTTGCACCAACACTTTTTATAGCTCCAGCAGATCCACGGTCAAATGTTGAGTCTCATCTCACAATGTTCTTGAAGCTCGCTTCGCCTAGATTTGTGGGTGAGATAGGAGATGATCCCCAGGATTTCATCTTCACGGTTGAGAGGTGTTTTTATGTGATGGAGTGCACTGATGATGCTTCGAGGATTCGACTTGCCACATTTCTACTAGATGGCCGAACGGCCAGATGGTGGCAAGGTATGGGACTAGGTAGGATTACTTCCTAGGATGAGTTCAAGAATGAGCTCACTTTGTTTGTCCTTCCCTGGAGTGTGAGGGACAAGAAGACAAACCAATTTAGTGATTTTGAGTAGCAGCTGAGTCGGTGAAAGAGTGTGAGGACCAATTCAAGGAGTTGAGTCGATACGCACCACCCAAGGCCAAGAGCGAAGAGGCTCTGGCCAGGAAGTTTCTGAATGGATTAATGATCAAGATTATTAGAGTAGTAGGTACTCAGAACTCGCATACCGTATCACAGATTGCAGAGGTTGCGAGAGGTATAGAGTATCAGGACGAGAGACGTCTGATGGAGCCCAAGAGAACTAAGACTGATGGTACATCTGAAGGCCAGCAGGGTCGAGGATAGAGTAGTCAATCTGATCAGAGGCGTAGACAGTCCTTTGGAGGACAGAGGCAAGGACAGGGTTCCCAAAGTGCTAGTGTGGCACAATTAGCTGGGCGTGCTGGAGGTTAGAGTTTTGGAGAGTTGTTTCCATTTTGCATGACTTGTGGGAAAAGACACTCTTGAGTATGTAACAGAGCAGCATGTCTCTATTTCCACTCTAGGCAGATTGGACACAAGGTTGCTGATTGTCCCGTGAAACATGGTAGACGGTGCAGTCAGTGGTCAGAGGTACAAGCACCGCTAGCACTGGAGATGGTATGGGTGTAGGTAGAAGCGCGACAGTCTCTGGGAGTCGTAACCAGATCGGACAAGGTACAGGTCATGGACAGGCCGGACAGAGCAGTTCTGCCATAGGGGGCAGGCTCGTGTGTACCATTTGACACGTTAAGAGGCACAAACCTCCAATTTTGCAGTGATTGGCATGCTATCTATTTCTGGTTCTTCAGCTTATGTGTTATTTGATATTGGTGCATCAAATTATTTTTTTAGGCTCACTTATGTGCTCATTCACTAGGCACATACACGATGTGGATCTCCCTAATGCTTTATGGGCTCACTTATGTGCTCATCTCACTAGGCACATACACAAGTGGTTTTGTCTTTTGTATTTTTTGTTAAAAAAAATAGAGTTAAGACTGAGAGATCAGAATGAAGGGTTTTGAAAACTGAGGGACCGCACGAGAGATATGGTCAAACCTCAGGGACTGCGGTGGATTTTGCCCTTTTATTTTCTATTCCAAAATTTGAACCAAATTCCCATAATTCTCTTTGATTCTCTTTATTTTTTTATTGTGTCGTTGATTTCATTTTACATACTCATTATATTCCTATTTCGTTTCTTAGGCATATTTTGGTCGAACAAAGGCCTATTGAGAATTTCTACAGGCTCGTAAGTGCATCACTAGTATTGTCTCTATTTTAAAGTAGTTAAAATATATTATTTAATTTTTATTTGTGTGTTAATTTCGTTTGAAATTTGTGTATTGGAGAGAGAACATATTAAGAATTGAATATTTTATTGATAAAGTAGATGAATAATATTAAAGAGTGAATAATAATTTCTTAAATTTGGAGAGTAACTTTAGATTTGTTAAAATTTTTAGTTATTTTATTTATAACGTTGTTGCCTTAAATCCGCAACAGGAGAAAAATAGATGAATGAATGAATAATAGACCACGAACACCTTGAATCTATCTGAATCCTACAAGAACAAAGTGAAAATGAGGCCAGTTGATCCTCGAGGGACTCTTCGATGCTCAAGTCAGTGTTTAGTTCAACAGAGTTTTAGGTGTAAAGTTTGAGTGTAGAGAATCTACATCTGAAATGTGGTAGAGACTCCTATTTATAGAACAAGAGTAGTGACATAAGTGTAATTTTTGCAAGTACTCTTACAATAGGGCATTTTTTGTGGGCTTCGAGTTTGTTTAATGAGTCGGGATAAATGGTCCTGAGCCCATGTTACACCAATTGCTCCCTACTCCTATTTTTGCTGTGCTGGAGATAGGAATAAAATATTTTTTATGGTTGAGTTCCACTTTAATGATCCACTTTCTTCTCGTCATTGCAAGATTGTGATTTTTGGGACCACTCATGGCCTATTTCTGACTTCAGGGACTGTTCAAATTTTTTTGAAACTTTAAAGGTTGATTGGGTGCTTTAGCAGCTAATTCCTCGTTGCAAGGACTTTTTGCATCATTTAAACAGAAATTGGGGACTAAATCCAACGTTTGCCGAGTGCACTGAGTCAACTCAGCGCATGACTTGGGACCATCTAATTTTAGCTTTCTTCCGCCACCTCCATGATTCTTCTTCTTCTTCTTCTTCTTTTTCTTCTTCTTCTTCTTCAATTTTGATCCCGATTTTCTTCTTAATTTGACCTAAGTCTCTCTTTCTTCCCTTGATTTTTTTTTTCTTGATTTCATCTTCCAAATCTATTGTTGTTGATGTTTCTTCGAATCTGCCCAAAACTTTCCAAAATAAATGCAATTGTAATTCTCCCTCAATTTTGGTTTACCCATCTTCGATTTCTTTCCATTCAAAAAATTTTAGATCTCGTCGAATGCCAACCCAGTGAATGTTGTTGCCATTACCTTTTTTGCTTTGCTGCTTTTTTTTTATTCCTTCCAGATTTGATGTAATTAGAACCTTGATCGGATTTTACTTCCAATTTTATTCAAGTTGACAAATTTTCAAATCTGCTCTTTATAAACCATTCAATCCCCTCAACGCCTTAATCCTCCAAACTAGGAAATCTTTCAGAAATTAATCAATCAAACACCAAATTATCTCCTGTATATTTGATTGTGCTATCCTCCCTTATTCGAGACTAAAAATATTCGTTAGTGTGGGGTTTCCATCCCTTGAATGTGCTATCAGATGAACAAAACAGGTGTAGCCAAATATCTTTGGATGAGATATATCAGGCTTTTTACTCCGCAAAACTTCAAGAGGACTTTTAATCCCTAAAACGCGACTGGGTCAGCCGCTTGTTGATGAGATCAATAGCTCTAGCATTCTGCAAACATTTTTCCATGCAATGATTCCAACCCTAGCACTATTTAATACAATCCGCAAACAGTTTTCAACCTCTTTCTGGCGTTCATCATCCTCCTTTAATTTCAGAAACTTCAGTCAAGTTTTTGAGCCTTTTAATGAGTGTTTCTTCCTTTTCTCTCCTTCTCAGACTTGGTCATTCATTTTTCCTTTTTATTTTGCAATTATTGGTGAATATTTATGTGTTGCTTTTCTATTTCTTTTGTCGTTGCTTTTTTACAGGTTTTTGGGGTCGGATGATGATGGTCAAAAAATGAGCAAAAAATTGACAGTGGTGAATGGTTGAACAATTGAATTGAGAATGGTGTTGTGTAGCCTAAAAGCCAACCAAAATAAGATTTTATGTAACACCATTCGGAATTTCAACAAAAACTTCAATTAGATGAGAAGTAGAACCGATAATGGTGGTTTGTTTAGTCTTAAAGCCAACCAAAAAAATTTTAAATAAAATACCATTCGGAATCCAACAAACATAACATCCAGAATAGCGGGTTTTTCTCTTTCTGCGTGACTGAAGAACTGAGGGTAGTGTTTTGTGTACCCTTAAAGTCAACCAAAATCAAGGATACATAAATCTATTCAGAATTTCAACAAAGTTCTCAGTTAGAAGAGTTGGTGGTCGGCTCCCCTGAATTGAAGAATTGAGAGTGATGTTTTGTGTAGCCTAAAGGCAACTGAAATCAGGCTATATAGACCCATTCGGATTTCAACAAAGTCCTCAATTAGAAGAGTTGGTGGTTGGCTCTCCTGAAATGAAGAATTGAGAGTGGTGTTTTGTGTAGGCTTAAGGCCAACAGAAATCAAGCCTACATAATACACCTTTTGGAATTTCACCACAAGCCAAAACTTCTAGAAGAGTTGGTCGGGGTGTTTGCCTTTGCTTGGAGGTCTTGGTTCAAACCCCACTTGTGTAGTTTTCTCTAACTTTTGTGGCTCCTCAAGGCACCAGGTGTTTTATCGATGAATATTAAATTATTCAGAATTTCCACAGAAATAGCAACCATACAAACTATTAGATACGTGTGAATCTTCTTGGAGGTCATGGTTCAAATTCAACCTTCGTTATTGAGAGTTGTGTTTTGTGCAACCTTAAGACCAACTGACATCAAGGTTACATAACACACTATTTGGAATTTCATCAAAATCTTTAATTAGACGAGCTGGTTGGTGGGCTTGTTTTTGGCTCAAAGGTCCTGGTTTGAATCATTATTCCTCATTTTAAGGAAGATTGAGCACTGTTTTGTTTAAATAAAAAATTATGTGCACTCATAACAAAAAAAAATCAAGTTTGCTATAGCGTTTGGACTGCTCGACTTTACTCCTAACCACTATATTCAAATCTCAAGTCCTAAATATTTTGGTGGATTTTCAATTCCCTCAAGAAACTGGACGACCGCTCAGTCGTTCCAAATGAATTTTCGTTGGCCGGAACGGAATACTTGAGGCAAACGACGTGTCATTTGGTTGGTTTGATAATTTGATAAAAATCACCCATAAGTGGTGGAACCAAGGCTCAAACCCCGAACCCATTGTAGGATGTACAGAGCATGAATTACCTGAACCGACCACTTTGTCTGATTAAGAGCAGTGTCCTTCCATGTCTGTATTTTTTATTGAAGGCAAATGACATTCATTCAACATGAGCTTCAGCAGCATCCCTTTTTTTAAGTCCTTTTACTTCTTTTTTCGTGCGCATGGACATTTTTTTAGAAACTGTCTTGCCTAGCTCAGGATCTGTGTTGCTTACTATGGAGCTTACCTTAGATGATCATATTTCAGCTTTACCTGAGGTATGAGGAGGTTCTACCTAGAGAGTTCCTTTAGTCCCTTTGGAACTTGAGGTCATTTCTTTGGATGATGATGTCCCACCTTTACAACAATTTAGTCGTTGGCTAGTCGTTTTGGTTTTTTTGGACTTGTAATTCAGCTCTTTTTCACGGTGTTGTTGTTGTTTTGGTTTAGACTTGTCACTATTGCTCTCCAATCACTTAATCAAAAATTATTTTTCAAGTTAAGTGATTTTTTTATTGTAATAGTAATAATGATTTTATTTTTCACTATGTTGGTTCATGTATTCTTTTTCTTCTCCGAGCTTCTTGTATGACTACGTTGTGTTGTTTGAATTGATCAATTCACGATTATTTTATGTGTGCGTTCATGACAAATCTTTGTTTGTCATATGTCTTAACGGTTTTTTCGTGTTCTTTTAATAAATCACGATAATTTTTTGCTTGCATTCATGACAAGTCTTTACTTGCCACACGTCTTAATGGTTTTTTTGTGCTTTTGTAATAAATTACGATAATTTTCTGCTTGCGTTCATTACAAGTCTTTGTTTGCCACAAGTCTTTATTTGCCACAAGTCTTAACGGTTTTTCGTGTTCTTGTAATAAATCACGATAATTTTCTGCTTGCATTCATGACAAGTCTTTGTTTGTCACACGTCTTAATGGTTTTTTCGTGCTCTTGTAATAAATCACGATAATTTTTTGCTTTCACTCATGACAAGTCTTTGTTTGTCACATGTCTTAACGGTTTTTTCTTGTTCTTATAATAAATCACGATAATTTTTCGCTTGCATTCTTGACAAGTCTTTGCTTGCCACACGTCTTAAAATTTTTTTCGTGGTTTGCATGCTTTTGTGATGAGCTCTTGGTTTCTCCCCAAATTTCCTACTCAACTTATGCTTTAGCAAACAATCTTGGTGGTAGGAGTGGAACCTATACTTTTATCACGTTCTAAGTATATGTTTGGTTCACCCATTCCCTTCTTTTGTATATATGTTTATCAATCTTGAGACTTCTTACTCTGATTCATGTAGCGGGCAATGTGTATATGCGATCTCATATTGTGTACATAATGATAAAAGTGATGCATGAGTATATGAGATGATGCATGAGTATATGAGATGAGACATGATGTATGCAAGTGTAATGCTTATGCTGAATAGTAAAGGAGGACAAAAGATTCATAGTAGTGCAACCTTCAAGTCAATGTTCCACTTAGTGAAGTGATTTGAGATCAGAATGAGTAATTTTCCATCCAAACCCCTCTTAGCAAGTGGAGGTGGTTCTTGAAGTTCTGAGATTTTTTGTATTGACAATGGGGACGTGGTTTTGGCATTTGTAACACTTTTTTATTTTCTATGAGGCACTTTCATTCATTGTTGGACAGAAAATCCTACTTGAAGTATCTTGCAAGTGCTCTAAATCCCAAGTGATGTCTACTAATTTTTCAACTTGCAACTATCGTGCTAATTTCATTTATGCAATTAGTGATTCAATGTTGTTTTAACTTGGAAATGAAAATCTAAGGGAGTATTCCACCGCGTCTTCCCGATGGTCCTTCTACTCTTTCCTTCTTTTTGTTTAGTTATTCTTTGTTACTTATCTCCTTTTTGTTTTCTATCATTCTTCCAGCCAATCACCTTCATCATCTCTATTTTCCTTATATATTGGTTGGCATAAGCAAATAATTCAGGCAATGATTTGAGCTGAATGAATCGAGTTCCTTAGAGCTTTACTACTAAGGCAATACTTGGCTGCAACTCATGGATCTCTAGGGTTGCATTCCTGAACTGACCAATGAATTGCTTCAGGCTCTCCCCTTCTCTTTACCACACACTTAGTAAGTAAGTGGCATCCTTCTTCCTCTTATTGTTGATGACGAGTGTGTTAATGGAGTCATTCTTTAGCTAGTTGAAACATGATATAGATGCTTTCTTCAGCGCATATAACTAATCACGAGTGACATCCTTTAGTGTGATTGAGAATACTCGGCACATGATTGTGTCCTACCACCGTGTAGGGCATTGATGGACTCATAGTTTTGTATGTGCTTGCACAAATCTTCTTTTTCTAATAAGGTAGGGAGCTGAGGCATCTTAAACTTTAGAGGAAAGAGCTTTCCCATAATCTCCTTGGTGAAGGGGATTGCCCATTTCTATTGCTTCTCTTCTTCAGGTACTAACTTATTTTGTTGTAGGATTCCCTCGACTATCTTCTGGATTTCTGCCATATCCCACGCACATGCCATAGACTGGTTCACTGGGTCGGTGGGGGATCCCATAGGAAGGAGACACTGGTGGTGGGTACAATGGCCATGGAAGTACCGAGTTTAGCTTTTCCTTTTTACAAAGATCTTTGGGAACTTCCTTGTTAGTGCTCCCTACCACTTATTGGTATTACTCTCTATCCCTTTGTGGATTGAACCTTCATTCTTCTCTTATGTGGACTTCATGCCTCTTTTCATGAATTTGGGGACAGAAGTGGGGCTCTTGGTATTCAGGAGCTTATGGATGAAGGTTTAAATGTTGTTCTTCCCTCGGGGCATTTTTCCTTTCAACTTCACTCCCACTCTTAGCAAATGCATGAGGAGGTGGAAGGATATTTGTCTGAGTTCTTTCCTTTAGCATAACCATTTTTCTTTTAACATTCTCTTATTTTTCTCATTTTTCTTCCTTAACTCCTCATAGTAACTAAAGGAACTATTGGGTTGTTGGCTATTCAAGCACCTGCTCTAGTGAGAATTCATTGGAGTCCTTGAGGGTTAAAGGGACTATTGATGTCTTGAGCACCATCATTGTCATTGTGGTCAGCGACTTAGAATCTTGTCCTTAAATAATTGGAGTAACTTTGTAGAAGCTCTCAAGGAGTGCTCTAGGGTAGGTTCTGAAGAATGTTCTAGTGAAGGTTTTGAAGAATGCTTCGTGAAGATTATGAAGAGTGCTCCATGAAGGGCTTTAATAGTGCTCCGAAAAAAACTCCAAAGAGTGATCTCAAGAATAGTGACTCTGAAGATAGATGGCTTTAGGAGATGGTTCTGAGGAGGGGTTTATCGATGGATGGATTCAAATAATAGTTTTGAGTAGGGCTCTGAAGACATATGAGCCCGGAGGATGGTTCTGAGAAGGGCTCCAAAGATGGATGACTCTGGATGAAGATTTTGAAGTAAAGGATAGTTTTGAAGACGACTCTAAAGATGTATGATTCCAAATGACATTTTTTAGGAAGGCTCCAAAGATATAGGACTTCGGAGGATGATTCTGAAGTAGGCTCCAAAGGTGGATGGCCCCGAAGGATGGTTTTGAGAAAGGCTCCAAATATATAATACTCTGGAGGATGGTTATAAGGAGTTCCTTAGAATTGGTTCTCTAAAGTGAGTTCTAAGGAGTTCTCTGAGGCAGGTCCTGATGAGTTCTCAGAGGTGAGTTCCGAAGAGTTCTCCAAGGCAGGTCCTGAGGATTTCTTTGAGGTGAGTCTAGAGGAATTCTCTGAGGCAGACCCTGATGAGGTATTGAGGCGTTCTCCAAGGTAAGTTCTGAGGAAAGCCTGAGGCGTTCTTCGAGGTAGATTTTGAGGAGTTCTCCGAGGTATGTCCAGAGGATTTCTCTGAGGTAGACCCTGAGCAAGTTCTAAGGAGTTCTCCGAGGTGGGTTTTGAGGAGTTCTCTGAGGTAGTTCTAAAGAGGTCTCCGAAGAAGACGGCTCTAAGGAATGACTATGCAGAGGAATTCAAGATTGATGACTCCAAGGAAAGGCTCTAGGAAAGGCTTTAGAGAAAATTCTGAAGCTGCTACGGAGAAGATTCCTAAGAATTTCTCCGAGAGCTTCTCAAAAACAAACTTGACAAGACCTCCCGAGGATAAAAAAAAGATCAAATTCTGAATTGGTTGAAATGGAAAACAATGTTGGGACAAATCAAAGACAAAAAGCTATGAACGGTTGAAAATACGGCTTTTCGCTTGATTCCTCACAGACGACGCCAATTGTTGTTGCCTTAAATCCTCAACATGAGAAAAATGGATGAATAGATGAATAATAGACCACAAACACCTTGAATCTCTCTTAATCCTGCAAGAACAAAGTGAAAATGAGGTCGGTCGATCCTCAAGGGACTCTCCGACGCTCAAGTAAATGTTTAGTTCGACAAAACTTTAGGTGTAAAGTCTAAATGTAGAGAATCTACCTTTGAAATCTGGTGGAGACTCCTATTTATAGAAGAAGAGCAGTGACAGAAGTGTAATTTTTGCAAATACTTTTACAATATGACATCGAGTTAATTATCTCAGGTACCTATTTAAAAATTTAGATTTACAATAATAGCACCTATAGTTTCAAAATTATAAGAATAAAACTTTTCAGTTTTAATTTATAAGAATACCACTACCAAAAGTCTAAATTTTAAAAATTTTACATTTATAACGCAGTGGAGACCTATGAAGACCGTTGAAGACCTTTTTTTGGAGACCAGTGGAGACTTCCAGTAGAGACTCCAAGAAGAGACCTTTATAGACCTCCAATGGAGATCCTTTGAGATTTTTTTCTGGCATTTTTA
Organism: Flueggea neowawraea; assembly: GCA_948243855.1. Taxonomy (NCBI): domain Eukaryota; kingdom Viridiplantae; phylum Streptophyta; class Magnoliopsida; order Malpighiales; family Phyllanthaceae; genus Flueggea; species Flueggea neowawraea. The sequence goes on along the minus strand of CAODLS011805476.1, from coordinate 1,643 downwards.
AAATTTAATGTTTGACAACTTTTATTTTTAAATTTTTGTATTTTTAATTAGAATAAATGTGTAATTTTTCCTATGGTATCTTTTGTAGAATTCTGAGTTTGTTTAATGAGTTAGGATAAATAGGCTCGAGTATATGTTAAACTAAATAAAATATTAAAAAATGAGTTAAATTGTATTATAAAAAATATATATAAAAAGGAGCTGGTAGTTCATTTACACAGAAACCGCTAATTTTCAAATATCAGTAGATGCTAGATACCAATTTTCATGAATCGCTTCCTTGTCAAGCAGCGCCATTGTAGCTCTCTAGCCTCTCTCAATTTTACAGAAACCCTAAAAAACAAAGAGATTAAAATCATCCATCGCTGCAAATCGGGTTCCCTTCACAAGGCTCTTCAACTCCTCAACTCCATAGACTTTACCTACTTGTTCAACAAACCTTTCATTTATGGATCACTCCTTCAAACTTGCAACTAGGGGTGTTTTCGGTTCGGGAACCGCCAGTTCCAGTTTGTGAAATGAGGGAACAGGAACCAAACTATGGTTCCCACAATTTGGTTCGGTTTAGTTTTGGTTCAAATGTCTGTTCAGTTCCTGTCCAGTTCTCTCTCTCTTTTTTCAAAAATTTTGTTTTTAATCCGTTATTTTATCCCGTTAATTTTTTTTTCGGTTTGTAAATTTTGTTATATTCAATAATTAACTATAACACCAATAATACATTGTATTCCAAAGATTTTTTTAATAATTTTCAAACAAATTAATTATTCTACTAGTAATAACATCACATGATTTTAAACAAAATTAAAAAAAAAAACTAATTAAATTTTATTAGATGCTCTCACTTGTGACAGAGGAATACCATGGTTATAATACCAAATTTAATTATATAATACAAGTATACAATAATTAACAATACATGATAAATTAGAATACAAGTAAAAAGGAAAAAAAAAACTAAACTAACTCTCATCGTTGGAGTTGAAAGTGTTTGTTGTGGAAGCGCCATCAAATAATTTCTCACCTTTGGATGATGATGAATGGAGTTGGTCTTGAGTCATTTGACGCGCTCTCGACCAATCATCAACACAAACTTGAGCTTCCAACGCCTCGGGAGCCAATCTCAATCTCTTAGAATCTAAAATGTTGCCTCCATTACTAAAAGTTTGTTTAACCGAGAGACGGGAACAACTAGTCCTTGGAGTGAAATCTTCGAAATGGTAGGAAATGTCATCTTGTATTGCTTCCAAAAATCTAAAATCTGAAAATCACCACCAACCTCAAAAACAACGGTTAGATAAATTTCAAACTCTTTATGTTCGGCCTATCCACTATTAATTTGGATCCCACGAACAATAATGAGGAAGAGGTAGGGATAGGCAGAAATGAGGATGAACCAGATTCCTCATTTGAACAAGAAATAGAAAAAAATTCTAATAATTCATTTATTAAAAGCCTAACTCTAGTAACAATTTGTAAAACATCAATATCATCTTCATTTTCTAATCCTAACAATGAATGATAAGTTTCCAAAATATCTTTCAAAAAATCAAATTTGTTCTTAACCCTAAGATCAAAAATAAATGCAACAAGATAAATATCGAAAATAAATTTAAAATAATTTAACCATTTTAATTTTATTTGAA
>CAODLS011805371.1:0-19553 GCA_948243855.1 Flueggea neowawraea | reverse complement strand
AATAACAAAGAGCAATCACACAAGAACACAAGATTTACGTGGTTCGATCAATAATCAATCTATGTCCACGGGCAGAGCACAAATATTCTATTATTCAGAGTTACAACTGGTCCAAAAGGCCCCCCAAGACGTTTCCAAACCCCCTTTATATAATTAACAAGTAATACAAGTCAAAACCAATTAGGAAAATCCTAATTGAAACCCTAAATGTCGTCATAATTTGTTACACGGTCAGTGAAGTAAATACACGAACAAGGCTTCGCGAGACATGGTCATTCCTTCGTGTCCGTGTAGCCCAAAAAATCAATGCCCAGTTCTTGTCTCTTCCGGCTCCAGTGCATCACACGATCAATCTCACGCCCGTGTAGCTCGCCGTGTTCGTCCAACAACTCTTTTTCCTTCACAAATCCGTCCTTCTTTGGCTTGTATCACTTCCTATAAGGCTTTGGCTTCAATCTTGATCAAGAAATTCACTCCAATCTCAACATATTCCTTTCAAGTATAACACATGTAATCTACTCTATTCCATGTTTAACTGCCATATGTTATATTATTTGTTGTCATTCTCGTGTATTATGGTGTTTTATTATATGAATTCTCAGTTTCATGTTTAATTTACTGAATAACTTTTTTTTTAATTCAAAGCAAAATAACTTTTGTTTGATTTCATGTTAAATTTAGAATGCTTTGCAAGAAACAAACTAATTTGAGTGCAAAAGTGTGAGAAAACTGACTACATGATGCCCTTATCATTAAAATTAAAGAGTAGAAACCTTAGTAAAATTTATCTCTTATTCTTCAATCTGACTATCAATATTTTCCTATCGCAGTAACATTAATCTTATGTTTCTGTATTCCAAAATTTAAATTTAGCATATGCAATCACCGATATGCTAAATAGAGTAACAAAAACTTCATATTTGTCTATTCCTCATCCAAAATTTGAATTAATCAATGATGACAATAAGAACATTTAGATCTGCAGTTAAGGTGGTGATGAGGAGTATATATTTAGCTCTGATGCAGTTTCGTTTGCTTCAGACTTTAGTGGAAAGGAAGGGGAAGATTTAGTGAAAGCAAAGTTATGTGCATTTGTTCTTTAGATTTCCGCAGAAATCTGAAGTTTTCTGCATTTTTCTGCAAATTTGTGCAGAAATCTGCAGATTTCTGCAGAAACCTTCAATGCAAATTTCTCTTTAGACAACAATCCATAAATATCACATGTTGGATTATTTGGCTGCAAACTTGTGGTTCTTAACAAAGGATTTGATGGCTAGCTAACATAATTGATGCCTGTATGCTAAAGAGAAAACTAAACCTGAAATACTAAAGCACGTGTGGACTGAGGCAGATTGAAATTAAGTCTGATTTTTTTGACATGTGATGCTGACATTCTTACAATGCTTGCTGAACTGTGTGGAATGAAGTTGAAATGCTTTATAAGATATCTCGCCAGAGGCCAATTCGATTGTGTCTTCTGAGTTGCATTTTAGATGACCATCCAAGTTGATTGTTTTGTTAAGAGCCACAAGTTTGCAGCCAAATAATCCAACATATGATATTTATGGATTGTTGTTTCAAAGTTTCATACTCAAATAATTGTTTAACTTATTTGATCAACTTCATTAACAGGAGTCTGAGTATCATTCTGAATTAATGAACTTTTGATTCATTAATTTGCAGCTGCAGAAAGAGTATCCCTAGAAATCACAAAGCTTTTGTCTCACTATTAATTAATCACTCCTGTTCTCCCTTCTTCTCTGAGTTCATTTTTTACTCATTTTTCTTCTCTCTGATAATCAAACCCGTTTGAATCCCTGCCTTTGGTAGTCTTCAATAACTACAGATCCACTCCTAAGTAGCTTGAATTTCTTGACTACATATTTTCTCTTCCACTTGCTTCCTTAGAAAATTTTCAATATTTTCACCTTAACATCAGTACTCCCTCCAGTCCGTTTTAAAAGTCATTTAAGGTTTCAACACACAAATTAAGGAAGCACTTAAAGATTTCTTAATTTTACGGCAAATTAACTTTTATACAGGTGAATTCTAAAGTCGGGCGGCTGTTTTAGGCGCCTGAATCAGGCGGGTGATTTTGACACGTTAGATTAGAATGAAATAATCTCAGCCATTCATTCCATCCAGTAAGGGGAGCACGGAATAAAAGAAAAATAAAATATTTGATTTTGTTTTAAAATTCACTCTTTTATCGGTTTAAGTCACCGTCCCTCACTGTCTCTCACCCCCAAATTAATTATATCAATAATCACAAAAATTTAAGTGTTGCTCAGATTTGATTATAAAATAAAAATATTGTACAATGGTCATTATTGTTTTTTTTTTCTTTAAGAATGTTACTTTGACTCGAAAATTTGACAGACGGGACTAGTAGGACACATGCGGGGTGCTAGATCGGTCAGTTAGTGGTCACTATTTTTTTGCTTCAAGAAGGTCGCTTTGCCCAGAAAACTCGACAAAATTGACAGACTTAACACAAACGAGTCGCCAGATAGGTCAGTCAGGTCAGATCAGAACTTTCATTAATTGTCACGTCGGCAAGAAACGTATCCATGAGAATAGAGATGATACTCTTACGTGACACTTTATGTCCAGTCTATTGAATTTTTGAGCCAAAGTAACATTCTTGAAGGAAAAAGAAAACAATAGTGACAACTGTGTAGCATTTTTTTTGTGATCAAACCTGAGCAAAGTGAAAAATTTTGTGACCGTTGGTATAATTAACCTCTCACCCCCTCGACCCTCTCTCCAGCCTTTTACACTCCCTCGACGGCCGCGGGCAAGTCCACCCTGCTCGTCCTCTCGTCGCCGCGTCGACAACGTCATCGTCTAAAGGAGACGCATAGACGAAATCTTCTTCCTCACTTCAATCCTGAAAAATCCTTTTCTTTTCACTTCAACATTTTCGGCCTCCTCACTGTCATTCTGTCGTGGGTGTTGAGGGTAAGACCATAAGTGGGTCACCTCTCTTAGTTCTAATGTGCCTTTCTACTGTATATGCTTTGAAATTCTTGGGGTTTTAGTTAATTTGGGATTTAGTTAATTAGGGTTTTTTTTTGTAAATTGTTGGCTGAAATGAGTACATTAAGTATATAAATATATGATGTTTTGGGAGAAGTTGAGTTAAATACTTCTGGTTTTACAATTTTCAGTTTTAGGCATTGTAGAACAAAAGTTGTTTCATGACCTTGTAAACATACATAGCTATTTTAAAATTGAAGACAGTATGTTAGGATAATTTGGTCATTTTTTGTTAAAATTTGATGAATAAATAATGACTAGCTGAGAAACAATTGAAAACCCTGAGAAATAACTTGTGTGTAGCTAAGAAATTATGATTGGGAATTACACACTAATAATTACTGTCATTGGTAGATTGCTTAATTATGTTAACTTTGATATCTTGTTATTATTGAATTACTCACCATATAATTACTGTTAAACCTCATCCTCGTGCTTCCTACCGAATTGTCATTCATCCACTGATCTTCGCAAATCAACCTTAAGAATATACAATCAAAAAAAATTCTTTCAACACATTCAGTTGCAACTGATCGAAGCAATATGCCAATTCAATCAAATAGTATATCAATGGGAAGTGACGGATCTAGAACAACATTCCCTCGGGAATCCGACGGTAGATGAACTGATAGTAACAAACTTAATACGATATTATATTACAAATTAATTGAGTTAGCGCAAGAAAATTGTATATATAAAATGCAAATATATAATATAAGTACTATATACATATATAATATACCTCATATATATTATAGGTATACTAAAAATATTCAACGTATATATAGTATATATTAAAAATACATGGGACCAGGAGGGGTCCGATCCGTCACTGATCGAAGTCCCTAAATTTTAGTTGAGAGGACAGTGAAATGTCGTCTGTTGAATGATTATAATATTCAAAAAGAAAACTTTCACATTTTATGCTCGGGCAGTTAGTAACATGATCTTAGCTCCTTTAATTTATGCTGTGTTTTGATATTTCTTGTTTATGTTTTGTACTTTTTAGTTTTACAGATTTGTTTGCGCGGTATAGTGCTCCCTCTACGTTTTCAACTCCAATTCTTTCTGATGAAGAATAAGTATCAGTAAAGCAAGCTATTTCAAGGTATGCTACTTTGTATGCTTGAGCTTTTTAAAGAGGAAAAATAGGCCTAAAACTTTAAAGTGTTATTAAATTTGCGCCTCAAAAAGTGAGTGTTTCAGACGTGCTTTGCTACGACAACAGATATGTTATTAAAGACGTTTTCGTTGACATTTCATAGGCAAGTAGGATCTACAAGTTATGAGACTTAAATGATCAGCTTCTTAAGTGCCTTCCTACCAATCTTGCCGCAGATGTTACAGTGAAGCAGCTGATTTTCTGTATTTGATTATCTGAAGATGCTTCCGTAGATGCATTAAGAGTAATGGAGGTCATTGTCTTAATGTTGATTAGTGAGACTTCTTGAACAATGTTTTACAGTCAAATTAGCAACAGCTAATCAGGTTAGATCTAGTACATAAATCACACTTTTTTGATGATGTTCTATGATTGTTCTTGTATGTTTCTATCAGCGTGTGACAATTCCGCAATAATTAATTTTCAAGTCGTGATCAATTGATAAGTCTGTCCATATATTTTGCAGGTTAGAAATATGGAGCTCAGATTTGGTTTATTTAATTGGGATTTCGCTTACTCGTAGAAGTTTTCCTTGCAATCCATGCTTTCTACTGTTAGAAATTGATGCACATTTCCACAATTTTCTAGAAATTATTAGTTTATTTAAGAATTAAGTAGAATATAATCTTTATCTTGATTAAAAGATAAGGTTGAATTAGTCAAAAAAATACTACCACTGAAAAATCTAGAATAGGTGAGAAAATCAAAATCAAATTCGGTTGATTGAAACCGACATTACACTCCATTATAAATATGCATGTAATGCTCTCATAGTATGTAATCAAGTCTATGTAACCAAATCCAACCAATCAATAAATAAATACCTTTTCTAAACCACTAGTCTCCGAAATCACTACTCAACTATCCAACATTGCTACCTTTCTAATTTTGTCTACTATTACCATATTCCAAATATTCATATCATAATTATTTTTCTAATCAAATATCAACAGTGGTATCAGAGCCAGGTTCGACTACAACTGGGCGTGATTTTGTCAATATAGCATTATGGCCGATGCATTCCGCTCATCAATTCTGATTTCGACCTTTCACGGCGAAAACTATGATTTTTGGAGCATCAAAATGAAGACCTATTCTTGTGCACAAGATTTGTGGGATGTCGTTAATAAGAGATACACTATTCCTACAGACATTTCCTCATTGACTGTAGCACGGGAAAAGGAAATACAGGAGAATTAGCAAAAGGATGCTTAAGCACTTCTTGCCCTTCAAATGAGTTTGGCAGATGAATACTTTTCGAGAATCATGGGAGCTACTACTGCTAAAGCAACATGGGATAAGTTGGAGGAGGAGTTTAAAGGCAATGAAAAGGTACGCATCACAAAACTTCAAACTTTAAGAAGAAAGTTCGAAAATTTAAAGATGAAAGATTCTGAGACTACAAAAGATAACTACTCTAGAATTGATGAAGTAGTAAATCAATTAAGAGCCTTTGGAGAAGATGTTCCTAAGAAGAAAGTCGTCGGAAAAAATTTTAATTACATGCACAGAAAAATATGATCCTATTATTGCAGCCATTGAAGAATCTAAAGATATTGACAAATTGACTACGACTGAATTAATGGGATCATTAGAGGCTCATGAGAAAAGATTGGAAAGGCGTTTTGAATCTGATGCAAAAAATGCTTTTCAATCTAAAACTAAAATACAGTCTTAGAAATTTAACAAAAGTGGGAGACGAATTATTGAAGAAAAGGAGAAGGATTTGGACACGTGGAAAAATCTTGTCGTTTAAAACAAAATCATCGAGCTAATTTCTCTGAAGACACGAGTTCAGAAGATTATCTCTTTTATGCCTGTCAAGCCGCATTTGAAGAAAAGAAAGATAAATAGTATTTAGACAGTGCTTGTAGTAACCACATGACAAAAGGCGAGAGCATCTTTTGCCGACTTGATAAATTCAACACCAAGGTATAGATTGGTAACTGTGACTATTTGGAAGTAACTGGTAAAGGCACCATTGTGGTTGATGCAAAAAAGGGCAAGAAATATATCACTGATGTACTTTGAGTCCCAACCATAAACCAAAGTGGTCACCACATTAAGACTATAAGAAGCGACAGAGGCAAAGAATATACTTCGAAAGAATTTAACAAATTTTGTGAAGATAACGGTTTGGAGCATCAGCTCACTGTCGAATATGCGCCTAAACAAAATGGCGTATCAGAAAGGGAAAATAGAACCGTAGTGGATATGGAAAAGCATATGCTTCACGAGAAGGGACTTCCCAAATCTTTTTGGGATGATGCAGTAAGCACTGCTGTCTATTTACTGAACAGATGTCCTACTAAAGCTTTAAAAGATAAGAAATCAATCGAAGCTCGGAGTGGAAGAAAGCCTTCGGCAAAACATCCCAAAGTTTTTGGTTGCATCTGCTATATTCACATTCCACAAGAAAAAAGGAGCAAGTTGCTGAGAAAGGTATCTTCTTAGGCAATAGCTCAAAATCTAAGGGCTAGAGAATCTATAACTTGAGAACAAGAAAGGTAATCATCAGCCGAGATGTTATGTTCGATGAATATGCTTCCTACAACTGGGAGACTGAAAAAGTTGAAAGAAAAATGCTCAGCATTCCTCAACTATCACAAAGACAAGAAGAAGAAAATAATGATAAACTAGCAGAACCATTAGAAAGAACGACAATTGAAGAAATACATGTCTCATCATCAGAGTCGTCAATAAGAAAAAAATATCTCTATCAGAAATATATCAGGCATGCAATTTGACAATAATAGAGCCAGAAAACTATGAAGAAGCCTCAAAAGAGGAGGTTTGGAGAAAAGCTAGCAGATCTTCCAAAAGATAAAGAAGTCATAGGAGTTAAGTGGGTCTATAAGACGAAACTTAATTCTGACGGCTCAATTCAAAATCATAAGGTGAGACTTGTGGCCAAAGGATATGCTCAACAATTTGGCGTTGACTACAATGAGACATTTGTTGTTGTTGCACGCCTAGATACAATAAGAATACTAGTTGCCTTAGCAGCACAAAAGAAATAGAAGATATATCAGCTAGACGTCAAGTCGGCATTCTTAAATGGCTACCTTGATGAAGAGATATACGTGGAACAATCTCAAGAGTTTGTGGTACAAGGTCAAGAGGATAAAGTTTTCAAATTAAAGAAGGCATTATACGGCCTGAAGCAAGCACCTCGATCTTGGTACAATAGAATTGATGACTACTTTATCAAGCAAAGATTCAGGAGGAGCAAGAGTGAACCAACACTCTACATCAAGACTCAAGGTACGGACAAAACTCTCATTGTTTCCTTATATGTTGATGATCTCATCTATACAGGAAATGATGAGAAGATGATCAAGGAATTCAAGGCAGAAATGATGAAGATGTTTGAGATGACTGATCTGAGTCTAATGCACTACTTCCTTGGGATTGAGATAACTCAAAAAGAAGATGGAATTTTCATTTCTCAAAATAAGTATACTAAAAGTTTCTTAAAAAAGTTCTAGATGGAAGGATGCTAGATAGTTGCAACTCCTCTAAACAGCAACAAAGCACTTCATAAGAAAGATGGCACGCCAAAAGCAGATAGCTCACGGTTTCAAAGTCTTATTGGGAGTCTACTTTATTTAATAGCTACAAGACCAGATATTATGTATGCCACTAGTCTACTATCAAGGTTTATGCAGAATCCAAGTAAAGTTCACTATGGAGCAGCTAAGCGAATATTTGCAAGGCACGAAGAACTATGGTGTATGGTACAATTCTACATCAAACTCAAGATTGGTTGACTACACTAATAGTGATTGGGCAGTATCAATTGATGACTTGAAGAGTACTTCTGGCTATGCATTCACTCTAGGCTCAGGAATATTTTCTTGGGTATCTAAAAAACAATGACTAAAAAACAAGCAACAGTAGCTTAATCATCAGCAGAACAGAATACATTGCGGCAATGACTACAAGTCAAGCTATATGGCTCCAACGCATAATAAAAGACATGGGAGAACCACAAAGTGAAGCTACATAAATTATTGCGATAACAAATCAACAATTGCAATGACAAAGAATCCAGTCTATCATAACAATGGAAACAAAAGCAAACAAGGAGATTCAAGTCAAATACTGCAAGACTGAAGAACAAAAAGTTGATATATTCACCAAGGCACTACCAAGAGGAAAGTTTGAGAAACTTCAAGAAATGATCGGAGTCATCGAAATGTGCACCAAGGAGGAGTGTTTAGAAATTCATGCACATTTCCACAATTTTCTAGAAATTATTAGTTTACTTAAGAATTAAGTAGAATATAATCCTTATCTTGATTAAAAGATAAGGTTGAATTAGTAAAAAAAATACTCCTAGTGAAAAATCTAGAATAGGTGGAAAAAAAAATCAAAATCAAAGTCGGTTGATTGAAACCGGCATTACACTCCATTATAAATATGCATGTAATGCTCTCATAGTATGTAATCAAGTCTATGTAACCAAATCCAACCAATCAATAAATAAATACCTTTCTAAACCACTAGCATCTGAAATCACTACTCAACTATCCAACATTGCTACCTTTCTAATTTTGTCTACTATTACCATATTCCAAATATTCATATCATAATTATTTTTCTAATAAAATATCAACATCTACAAAGTATTTTCCGCCGCAGAACACTGCTCAGTAAAGGCTTTCTAGATATCCCTTCAATATGCACCAGCCGGATAGGCTGCATATATGAGTCACGATGCGAATAATCCAGTATTGCGGCACCTATGTTCTGTTTATGGCTTCCGCAATGATCAACATACACGTTGGGACGCGCTGAATATTAATTTCGGATTTCATTTTTGGCAATGTTAACAAATAATCCACAGTTGGAAAGGCGAAATAATGACTATAAACTGCATTTAGGGTGTTTTATGTACCTTACAGTGGGCGATATTATCTCACTGGCTTTTTGCACAGGTGCATACTCGCTTTCCTTCTTCAAATCTGATATGGTTTTGATAGTATTCCCCAACACTAGATCTCCATATAAACTTATCCAAACTTGCGCAAATTCCTCTCTCTTTCCACCAATTTGTTCTTCATCAAGGGCTTTCTTTCCTTAGACTTACCATCCACCTTTTGATTAATCTTGTGCTTCTCAATGGCTATTGTTTCTGCAGAATGGGAAGAACTGCTCAAAAAATTGGAGCCAAAGAACCTGCCCTAGGACATGATGATTGATGTTTTGTCAAGATTACCAGTTAAGTCTATCATCAGCTTCAAGTCCACCTGCAAGCCACGGTATAATTTGCTCAATGAACCTAAATTCATTCAAATGGATCTCAACCGAGCTATTGCCAATGGAAATTATTGCCTTCTCCTAAGGCATTTACCTGCTGGAATGATAGCGGGCAGGGAAATCGAAGATATTTTCTTCACTGAAGTCTGGGCCCGAGGCATCCACATATGGTATCATAAAGAAGTTTACTCCTTCAGGAGCAAGCACAATTTTGAGGAATTTGGTAAGACAGAAGCCCCTAAGTCAAAATTATATAATTTAGCGGTTGGATCTATTAATGGAATAGTATGTCTGGTTGACTCTGACGAAGATCTCAACGATCCTCTCGAGAGAATATCTCTCTCGAATCCTGCCACTAGAGAGCTCAAAATTCTTCCTAGGCCTTTTGTTTGCAGATGCAATGCAAGCAAAATTGTGGGAGTTGGGTTTGCATATATCCAAAGTAGCAACGACTATAAGGTGGTGGTAATTTTGAAAGTTTGTGGCACCGAAAATTGCGTAGTTAAAGTGTATTCACTTAGCACAACTTGCTGGAATGAGAGTGGTGTGCTTATCAGTGGCCATTTCCTCGATCCAGTTTCCAATGCATACGTGAAGGACAGACTACATTGGCTGAACTTTGATACTGTTAACGAGGAACATTTCATACTTTGTTTTGAGATGAATGAAGAAAACTTCAGTGCAATGGAGTTGCTGGTTGTCAGCTCTCGTGTGTACAGAGTCAAAACACTAGCTCCTCCTAGTTAAGGATAATCCCTTCTTGCATTAACTTTCCGCTACAGGGAGGGATTTGAGTTATGGCTTATGAAAGAGTATGGAATCGAGAACTATTGGACTAAATTGTACACTGTAGGTGTTTAGGAAGAAAGCAAACATTGTTAGCAAACTAAAATAACCTGAAACTTGAAAATGATGGAGAATCTAAACTTGCAGATAGAGTTTTTGGTACTAGTGTAAAAGTCACACACATAACTGATATGCCTTTCATTAGTATATACAGCCGACACAAACTAGGACAAAATTTGTCAGTCCAAAAAGTAGAAGTACAAGTGCAAAAGTAAAAACACAAGTGCAAAAAAAATAATCATGACAAGACTACTTGTCTACACATCCAAAACATAGTTACTTACAACAAAATAAGTTAACAATATCTAAATATTAATCTAATTACAAAAATTAGAAAAGACATAAATTGCATCAAATAAACATCAAATAAACATAACTTGAGATGAACTTTTCATCTGGACAAAGATGTACACAGACGAAATTCAGATGCATAGAACTCATGACTTCAACTCTCTTCCTTGACTTCAATGCTGCTGATTCCAAGTTGATCTCGTGACCTGTAGAAAACTAGTTTCACTTGCTTGATTTGTTGAGCTTCTTTCACCAAGTGATACTTAATCTAGAAATGCTTAGTCTTCCTATGAAATATAGGATTTTTAGCAATAACAGACTGATTGTCATAATTAATCTCAGTTGCTTCAACCTATTTCAACTTCAAATCATCAAGCAATTTTCTCAACCAAATTGAATGATTCACAGCTGCATTTGCTGCAATATACTATGCTTCTACAGTTGACTGAGCTACAGTGAATTGCTTCTTTGAATTCCATGTGAAAATAGATGAACCAAGTGAAAAACAGAAACTTGACGTGCTCTTCATGTCTTCACTTGATCCTCTCAAGTCACTATCAACAAAACCATTTAACTTTAGCTCATTTGATCTCAAATACCACACACCATAGTCATTTATTCCTTTCACATATCTCAAAACTCTTTTTGTTGCCTTCAAGTGTTTCTCACTTGGACAACTAGAGCATGCTTGTAGAAAATATCAAATCTGGTCTGGTGGCAGTGAGATACAACAAACAACCAATCAAACTTATGTAATGTTGATTTGCTTTTTGTGATTCATCCTCTTTCGAGAGCTTTTCTTCCTAAACCAAGGGAGTATTAACAGGCTTGCATTTCTCCATACAAAAACTCTTCAACAATTCTTAAGCAAACTTCTTTTGGCATATGAAAATGCCTTTCTCTGATTGCTTAATCTCCATCCCCAGAAAGTAGCTCATCTCACCAAGATCGGATATTTCAAACTCATTCATCATGCTGCTCTTGAATTTTTTCACCAATGTAAGATTGCTGCCAGTGATGAGCATGTCATATACATATAGTGAAACAATGAGGATTTCATCTTCATTTGTTGAATGAACATGCAGAGTTGGTTCGCTCACACTTCTTTGGAAGCCAAAATCAAGCAGATCAGTATCAATTCTGTTATACCAGGCTCTGGGTTCTTGTTTTAAGCTATAAAAGCTTTCTTTAAAAGATAAATTTTGTCTTCACATCTCGGCTTCTCAAACCCTTCTGGTTGTTCAACATAAATTTTCTCTTCCAATATTCCATTAAGGAAAGCTAATTTCATATCCAACTGATAAATCTTCCACCCTTTTTGAGCAGTTGATGTCAACAATAGTCTGATTATGTCCATTCTGGCCACAAGCGCGAACGTTTCCAGGAAATCAATCGCATATTACTGCTTATAGCCCTTCACAACCAATCTGGCCTTTACTTTATTCACAGAACCATCTGCATTCAGCTTGACTCCGTAAACCCATTTTAATCCAATCACGTTCTTATGATTTGGTCTATCAACAAGAGACCAAGCTTCATTCTTCTCAATCATGTTGATCTCCTCCTGCATATCATGTCTCTAATTTTCACTCTTTGCAGCTTTAAAGTATGTCGCAAGCTCTACCATTGCAACATTGCATCTAGAACTTACATCAGCTAGAGATCTTATTCCCCTCACAAGTGTGTGATCAAATGAATCATGTTCCACCACATGTTCTTGATCTTGGTCACCATCTTCTTCATTGTCGATGTTAGAAAAATCAAAAATTTCACCTTCATCAACATCTAAATTTTCTGAACCAGTAGAGGATTCCAAGTTTCCTTTCAATTTTAGATCAGAAATAGCAGTAGAACTTTTCCAGTCCCACAATAAATTCTCATCAAATTTTACATCTCTGCTGACAATCACTTTCTCTTTATTCACATCATACACTTGGTAACCTTTCACCAAGGTTCCATAGCCAAGAAAATTTCCCACAATAGCCTTTTCATCAAGTTTGCTTCTTTTTGCATCAGGTATATGCACACAACAAACACTTCCAAAAACTTTCAAGTGTTTGATTGCTGGTTTGATGTTAAACCAGGCTTCGAATGGTGTCTTCTCATTCACAGCTCTTGTTGCAAGTCAATTCAACAAGTAAACTGAAGTGTTTACTGCTTCAAGCCAAAACTTCTTTGGTAATTTCTTCTTGAAGAGCAGACATCTGGCCATCTCCATAAGTGTTAGTTCTTCCTTTCACTTACACTATTTTGTTATGGAGTGTAAGGAATTGTGAGTTGATGTTCAATCTCAACATCTTCACAAAATTGATTGAATTTATCTGAGGTGCATTCAGTCCCATTATCAGACTTGATCACCTTCAAGCTACATTCACTTTGGTTTTCCACCATATACTTCGAGTGTCCAAACTTGTGCGCAACATCTAACTTCTGCTTCAGGAAATACACCTGACAATATTTTGTAAAATCATCAATAAACAACAAGAAATACATGTTGCCATTCATAGAAGAAGTCTTCATTGGTCTAAATACATCCGTATGAACCAATTGAAGTTTCTCTGATGCTCTCCAGAAATTATTTTTGGGCAATCTGCTTTGTTTTTCCAATTGACAAGCTTCACACACTCTGGTTTCAGCTTCAATTAGTGGCATATTAACCACCATTTCACTTTGCTGTAAATACTTCAGTGCTGCATGATTATAATGACCCAATATTTTGTGCCACAATGCATTCTCATCAATAATAGATGGATAAGCAAATAATTCTTTTTCTTTTCAGCTCAAAGGAAAACTCTTTTCTCTTATGGCAACACAGAGTAATTCACAACCAGTAGTATCATAAATCACACAAGCTTTGTCTTTAAACACAATTGAATAAATTTTCTCCAATAACTGAGCAACACTAAGCAAGTTTTGATGCATTTCAGGCATAAATAACACTTCAGAAATGAATTTTATACCTGCCAAAGTATCAACAACAATTACTCATTTTCCTTTCACATCAATGAGCTCTCCATTTCCAATTCGAACTTTGGAAGTGTATGATCTGTCCATGGTCTTGAAAAGGTTGGAGTTGGAGGTCATATGGTGTGTACAACCGCTGTTAACTAGCCACGAGTCATTGTTGCATTTCATTGCATAGCATGAAGCAACAAACAATTGTTCTTATTGCTTGTGTTGGTTCTCTACAACTTGAGCTTACTGCCCATGAGTTTGCCTTGAAGATTTGTTCTTACAAACCCTTTCTACATGCCCCATTTGATTACAGGCATTGCACTTCACATTAAGTATGTACCATCAGTACATTTCAAGGTGTGGAGTTCTTTTGCAATGAGGACAAGGTGAAAACTTCTTCTTTTCGCGGTCCTTGCTGCCATCTCCTTCTTGTTTCTTCTTGTTCCAATTCTTTTTTTTTTTGTTTTTATCTACACCAGTATTGCTTTCTTGCTACTTACCATGAAATGCTCTTTCTGTTGTTTCTTCTTGCCTTATTGCTCTTCTTTACTCTTGAGCTTGTAAGGCATTCACAAGTTTTGGTAATGTGATTTCAGATATATCTCTTGAATCTTAAAAAGAAGACCTTTTTGATTCAAATCTATTAGGAAGAGTGAGAATGATCTTCTCAACAATTCTCTCGTCAAAAAGCTTTTCTCCAAGCAATCTGATTTTGTTCACAATCAACATTACTCTGTAAGAGTACTCTTTAATAGTCTCTGATTCTTTCATTCTGAGAACTTCGAAGTCTCTACTTAGAGTGATTACTTGCATCCTTCTTGTCTTGTCACTTCCTTGGAACTCCTCCTTGAGATTATCCCAAGCTTCCTTTGCGGTCTCACATGCCATTATTCTTGTGAAAATGACATCTGAAACTGTTGAGTGCAAACAAGTAAGGACTCTAAAGGCTTTTACAGTAATTTGGTCATGCTCATTTATCTACTGCAAGGTTGTATTTTCGGGTAGAAGAGGTGGCACTCTAGCCGTTTCTTCTATCACATTCCATAATCTATATGCCTCGAGAAAAGTTTTGATCTTGACATACCAAATATGATAATTTTCTCCATCAAACACAGGAGCTAATGGTGTTGTAATTGAGTTTCCATTGCTGGAGGTTGCCATCTCTCAAACTCAGGTTGGTGTTTAGGCTAGTGTTTAAGTTTCTCTCAAATTCTTCTCTTTTACTCTCTTTTCTTCTTCGCAGGTCCCTTAAGAATTATTGCTCTGATACCATGTTAGCAAACTAGAGGAGCCTAAAACTTAAAGATGAAGAAGAAGCTAAACTTGCAGAGAGAGAGCTTTTGGTACTGGTGTAAAAGTCACACACATAGTTGATATGCCTTTCATTAATATATACTACTGACACAAATGCCTAGGAAAAAGTTTGGCAGTCCAAAAAGTAGAAGTACAAGTGCAGAAAGTAAAAACACAAGTCTAGAAAAAAATAATCGTGAGTACAAGACTACTTGTCTACACGTCCAAAACATAACTACTTACAACAAAATAAGCTAACAACCACTAAATATTAATCTAGTTACAAAAACTAGAAAAGAGAACAATTGCATCAAGTAAAAAGCAAATAAAAATAACTTGAGACGAACCCAACTTCATCTGTGTTAGACATAGCTGGACGCAGATGTACATAGACGTAATTCAGCTACATAGAAGTCATGACTGCAACGAACATAACTGCAACAATTAGAAAAGGGCTGGTTTTTTTCATACGTAAATTGAAGTAACTAAGCCTTTATATAGGCATAAGTTACCAACAAACTACAACAGGAAATTTGCTTACAGATCATAGTTGATATGCCAAATTTTAAAAACTAAAATTCAAGTCAGATTTTCCAACAACAAAGTATAAATTCTAGGAGCTAAAAATCAGCTAAATGAAAAGTAAATCAGATAAATAAATGAAAGTTTTGAACTTTGAATTATCCTCTAACATACACTATCGCCCAGAGGATTGCATACACAATGGAACCACTCAGCTACTTTGATGATGGGGAGTTTAAAATGTGATAAGCAAAAACAGGTTGTTGATCTCTTACAATATATTTCATCAAACAATTAGGAATTTTCATGTTAGAGTTACATCATCGGCTTGCATTGGCATGTACGTTAAAAGCCTTATTTCACTGGGCGGAGCAAAAAACTTCCCGGTCTTCACCCTGCGTATCCTAACACAAGGACAATCAGTGGCAAGAAGAGGAAATCATGATAGTAGACTTGCCGCCATGTCAGGTAAGCAGTGGAATTAAGATCTTTTCTTTCGAAGCTTACACTTACTGAACAATCATCCTTATGTTTGTACTTTGATATAGATAATTTTAATAGGTGCAAGGACGACTTTTGCTATGTGATGTTTTAGTTTTGCTATTTGCGCAATTTTTTTATGATGCTCAACATATTATAGTTACGTTGTTGTGGTGTTGTGTGTTTTTGTCATGTGTTCATGTTTCATGTTTGTACTTTGATTCTGGTTAATAGTTTTCTATCTGTTAAACAAATCTTGGTCGACCTTAGTGATCTAACTATGAGTAGCATGTGGATCCGGGTAGCATGGATGGTAGAGGCGTGGCTGGGAACAAGTGAGGTCCTTAGTTCAAACGTGAACGCCGACTTCACAGTTCAAAGGTGGGCTTACACTAGTAACTGTTAAAGCCTCCGGAAGCCCATAATTAAGTAGGGGCCCTGGCAGACGGGTTGTTGGGCTAGTCCCTTCACTGTTTAACCTGCTCAGTGGTCGGGACTCCGCTCCGAAGGAGTCGTCAGATCTCTGCTAAGTAAGGATTCCACATTACCAAAAAAAAAGCATGCGGATCCTTAGAGAGCACATCAAAATATGTGAGACTTAGCACTAAGGGTTGTTAGAAAATAGTTTTGACATTTTATTCTACTTAGATCATGTAATTATGACCATTAGATTTATGTATTAAATTATGATCATCGTAGTCATATTGAATAATGCCATTCTACTAGAAAATAGTAGTTATCCTACAAATGTGGTGATAAGCATAAATGCAATGAGTTTTTTCTTCGGCACTTAATAGTTTTGACATTTTATTCTACTTATGTTTTTTTTACTCCCACTCATGTTGATATAATCATATGATGATTAAAATTAATCTTAAGCAACAAAAACAATTTTATTTAGCTAGTTTAGTTAAATTATTTTAGAAACTAAATTATTGTGTGCACCATATTTACACATTGCTAGCTAATGCCCCAAATTTAATATATAAATTTAATGGTCATAATTGCATAGTCTAAGTCAAACCAACTAATTGGTGGTCTGACTATACCATGTACTAGTAGGTCTGAGCACAGGTATTGGAGATAACCGAACCGGACTAAATATCCGAACTAAATAGAACCAAAACAAAAAAGAACCGTTGCCTTTGACTTTTTCCTAACCGAACCTGAATTTTATTTGGTTCGGATTTGGGTTTTAAGCAAAGAACAAAACCAAACAGAGAACTGAATATATATATATATACACATGAACAATTATATATATATGAATAATTATATATGTTATAAGAACAGTTATTTATATTATATGAACAATTGTCCATATATATATATATATATATATATATATATACACACACACACACATGAAAAATTATATATATAGTTTTATATTGTTCAACTCAAAGGTGTTTATAATAGGTTTACATAGGTGTTCAAAGGTGTACATACATACTACATAAGTGTACAAAGATGTTCAAAAGTGTTCAGAGGTGTTCAAATGTGTTAAAAGGTATTTAATGGTGTACAAAGGTGTTCATAGAAGTTCAAAGGTGTTCATAGGAGTTCAAAGGTGTTCATAAGAGTTTAGAGGTGTTCATAGGTGTAAAAAGGTGTTCATACGTGTACAAAGGTGTTCATACTTCATAGGAGTTCAAAAGTGTTCATAGGTGTACAAAGATGTTCATAGGTGTACAAAGGCGTTCATAGGAGTTCAAAGGTGTTGGAAGGTGTTCATAAGTATACAAAGGTGTTTGTAGGTGTGCAAAGTGTAACCCCAATATGGCTATCCAGAGGGGAGTGAATTGGATACAAGTTGTAAATTTGAAAACTTTTGCATAATATGTCAAGAACAAAAACAGAAGTTAAATCCAATACACAACCACAAAACATAAATTAATGACAGTAGAAAACATAAGTCCTCGATTTATAGTGGTTCGATTCTGCTTGACCTACATCCACTCCTCTAGCTCACTAGAGATTTTTAAATCCACTATACGGGTGGAGGCAAACTGTTACAAACCCTTGTTTTGTAGGCTCACAAGAAACCTTCTACACACTTGTTTTTAGGCCAAAATAAGAAAACCAACACTAGTTTCTAAGGCTCACTAGCAACCATTCTTGTTTTTCAAGGTTTCAACAAGCAAACCTATACTACCCTCAAGCTTTAACACCAAAGCTTGAATACAAGTAGATTCACAATGTTAATAATAATATCTCACACCAACTCAAAATAACAGAAAAACAAATCAAAGCTCAGTTGGTATAAGAATGTACGGAAGCTCAAGGAGAGAGAAAGTCAAGAATCAAACTAGCAAAGGTTGGACACACTCTTGAAAAGTCTCTCTTATCTAATCTATCTTGGACGACTCTATTTATAGATGGGCTCCCAAATGTAGCCATTGCATTCCTTGAAATAACCATTGTGAGAGAATTACATAATGCTAAAATTTGTGATGTCAACCCACACTACGTGAGTCATATACTTTATACGTGCGTAGTACATAACTTCATCAATGTAGATGCACATTTTGTACTCTTTTGCGTGCCCAAGATAGAGTTCAGTAGTCACTGC
The DNA here is from genome assembly GCA_948243855.1 of Flueggea neowawraea. Lineage (NCBI taxonomy): Eukaryota > Viridiplantae > Streptophyta > Magnoliopsida > Malpighiales > Phyllanthaceae > Flueggea > Flueggea neowawraea. The sequence goes on along the minus strand of CAODLS011805371.1, from coordinate 1,131 downwards.
TTGTATACCAGGTGACTACTACGTGCATAGCATTCCTTCCAACGTGCGTGAATCAACTGTCTTGCATGCTTGAAACATTACTAACGCGCATTGACGAATTTTCAGGATCACACCTTTAATTCTTCATGTGATTATTTCAGGGAATATTCAAATTTTAAATTCCCGAGGAGCATCTTGGCTTTGTTCGTTAGTCCAGCTCATCTTCATCTACGCGCGTAACACTTGTTTAACGTGAGTAGTGCATACTCTTTTGATGTCACCTGAATTTGTCAAAGAATATTCCCATTTGAATTTCTAACACTCTAATAGAATTTGTCTTTATCTCATATTCAAGCTGGATCCTGCTCACGTCTACGTGTGTGAATACTTATCCAATGTACGTAGCATTTGCCATCAAGAATATTACTCAATCTCCGCCATGCACACAGATCAGTTAAAATGTGACTATTGCCTTGTCTTATGATTCTTCTTTAGTAAACATCATAACCGGTCTAAGCGCACAATATTTTTGTTACGTGCGTAGAGTGATGATGCCTTCATTTTAGTGAACCATGTCTCTTCTACGTGCGAGATACAGAGTGAAATGCGCACAGCAAGATTTGGGTCCATTCTGTCTTTTGGGAGAGATCTTCATCTACGCGCATACTATGTCATGCTACGCGCATTGTACTGCTTCTACGTGCATTACATTCTCTTTTGATGGACGCAATATCCAATACTAGAGAGTTCGGAATACTCTAACAGGATCAATGTGCACTGACCATTGGTTTATGCGTAAGTCATTCAATTGCGTGCGTGAGAGGTGTATTACGTGCGTAGCTTAACTGTTTCAACTATCAATTATTTTGTTTAAAATCATCAAAACTTAGAGGAAATTCTCATGTGAACCAACACTTGGTTTAACACAAAGGTATTCAAAAGTGTTCAGAGGTGTACAAAGGTGTTCATAGGAGTTCAAAGGTGTACAAAGGTGTTCATAGGAGTTCAAAGGTGTACACACTAAATATGATTAAGTAACATGCACACTAAATGGCCAAATGCTATTCTTCAGCGTTAGTCAATTAACTATATTCACTATATAATGCTATAGTCAATCAACATTAGTTAAAGTGTTCAAAGATGCTATTGTTT